>JASANF010016102.1:0-19839 GCA_030248245.1 Trissonchulus sp. WLG1_4
TTGAACGAAATTTGAATGTCCAAAACCAGTTCAAAATCTGCACGCTGGCTCCCAAAATTTGTTCAAAACGAGTTCAAAAACTTTTGAACTGGTTTTGAACAAAACGGGCACGTTCAAAACGAGTCCAAAATTGTCAGCGTTTTGAACTAGTTTTGGACTAGTTTTGAACAAATGGTTTTCCTGTGAAATGAAGGCTCTTTGAAAGGATTCTAGCCGAAAAATTGGCCAAATTCGCCAGAACCGTCCAATTTTTGACCAAATTCAAACTTGGCCTCAATTTAGGCTTAGTATGGGGCTTAGACTTAGGCTTAATATCAGGCTTAGGCTTAGGTTCAGGCTTAGGCTTAGGCAATAAAAAATAGAAATTTTTAGAAAAAATTTTGCCCGCTTAGCCTAGAGAATCCTGCCACCTAAGCCTAGACGATGCCTTAAAACATCATAACGCACTCAATACTATCCAAAAACAAAGATTATAGCCATTTTTGGCTTCGAACTTTGGCCTGAACACTGAAAATGCTATTTTCAAGGGGTCATAGCTCAAAATCCAAATTTGTGGATAGGGGTTCTATTACAAAAAATGCTTCCCTCAAGTTGCTCTAGTCCAAAAAATAGGTCCACTATTGCCCCCCCCCCCAACTGCACTTGATCCACTTTTTTAAAAAGTTGGGAATTATATTTGAGAATTTGAAAAACGAGAAAGTTGGAAGTTGTGAACGAGTATGAGGTGAAAGTGGAGCGGACCATGCTTTGACGACAATTTTTTCTTTGGTCTTAGGCTTAGGATAATAATTGACGGCAGTTTCAAGAAATAAAATAAAAAAAGTAGAACGCCGCTGAGGTTGACGAATTGAGCCAAACACACTTGCAGTGTCTGAATCGAGCTCCACGCTCAGCGTCAGTACGTGAATGACACTGGGCCTATCACTTCAAGCCGTTATGCTTCAGGTTTGTAACCGGCAGACTTTTTGTTGTTTTTCGCTTCACAAAAACTTTCGATGAAATAGCTACAGTGTTACTACAAACTGATACTTCATTGGCTTCATTGCGCATATGCTATTGGGGTCCTCTAAACTCGTGAAGACACGCCGATAAACGATTATTGCCCCGTTGCACAAAAGTTTATCAGTTATCAATTATCAGTTATCAGTGTAGCGGTGCATGAAATTTATTAGTGATTTACTAATAAATTATAATGCAGTTGATGTAATGTGTAATGTGACATTATTATTAGTATATTTTGCGCAACATTACTGATCATGCACTGTTAACTAATTTATCAGTGCAACAGGACGCTGGTAAGTGTTTTGTGTAACAACGAGCCCCAGGTCATGAGTGACTTAGTAATTCAAACGGCACGGTGCGGTTTTTCTGTAAAGTAATGATCGTAGGGAGGGGGCAGGGTGTCGCAAGTAAAATGCACCGGCCACAGGAAAAAATTTTTTCAAAAAGTGACTGAAATGTGACGGAAATCTCAAAAAACCATTTCCTTCATATTTCGGTTTTATTTCCTCTTCATTTCCTCTATATTTTGAACAATTCTCACTTTCTGCAACATTTCGGACACATTTCTGCAACATTTCTGCTACTTTTCCTTCAATTTTCTGCAACATTTCCTTCAATTAGTGCAACTTTCCGCCACTTTTCGGCTGCTATTTTTTCTGTAATATTTCCTCCACTTTTCGATTCAATTTCTGCCTTATTTCTGATATATTTCGATCATATTTTCGGTTATGTTTGAATGGATTACTTCAATTTTTTTCCTAAACATATATCTATTTTCGCTAATTTTTCTACGAATTTATATAGTCTAACTGGTACCGGTATTGGAACAATAGGTGACACTCCTAGAATCCGGAGGTACTTTCAAAGTGAAATATAATAATTATCACGTTATCTGAAATCTTGCCACGGCTGTTATTTCATGCCATAATAACGATTCGAACTTTCGAAGAGTAAAATGGTTGCTTCATTATCAATATTATCAATAAAACTACGTCCTGATTCCCGGAGTGCCACCTATTCCACCAGTACTGGTAACAGTTTAAACTATATTAGTAGAGACATTATCGAAAATAGAAATATCTTTTGGAAAAAAAATGAAAAAATGAATTCAAAAATAACCAAAAATATGATAGAAATATGTCAGAAACAAGGCAGAAATTGAATCGAAAAGTGGAGGAAATATTACAGAAAAAATAGCAGCCGAAAAGTGGCGGAAAGTTGCACTAATTGAAGGAAATGTTGCAGAAAATTGAAGGAAAAGTAGCAGAAATGTCGCAGAAATGTGTCCGAAATGTTGCAGAAAGTGAGAAATTGTTCAAAATAAAGAGGAAATGAAGAGGAAATAAAACCGAAATATGAAGGAAATGGTTTTTTGAGATTTCCGTCACATTTCAGTCACTTTTTGAAAATTTTTTTTCCTGTGGGCCCAGAGATCAGATTGGCGCCTTGGCGGACGATATTGGTTCTGTATATTTACTAAAAGTTGGGGTAGGAAGCGACTTATTGGCAAATTGCTTTCTTGTCGAACCCTGACCGTCGCATAGATCTTAGCAAAACTTTTTACGCTGTCTAAAAGATTTGAACATTTTTTTTAGATTACACACCCAAACGAAGCGTTTTTATTAAGTGGTACGAAGTATCTAGCTCGTCTATAAGTCACGATATTCGGGATTAAATGCAGATGGGGGATGGGGGGAATAGTGGACCTGTTTTTGAGTAGAGCATCTTGGGAGAAGCACTTTTGCGTAAAAAAACCCCTACATGAATTTTTGGTTTTTCTGAAATACGACTTCCCTGTAATCTGAGCCCTCGAAAAATGTTTCCCTCAAGGTACTCTACCCTAAGTATAGGTCCACTACTAGTATAGAAATGTCCTGCGGATATGTGCGAAACGTTCAGCACTTGTTCACTGAAGACATATAAGACAAACAAATACATACATCCACAAAGCGTAGTGTTTTAAAGCGCATAGTTTAGCACTTTGGCAGCCTGACTCCGGTGCCAGCATAGAATCGTCTGTGCTGTAGAGTTCCTTCGCGGGCCGGTGGCGGGCCGGGCCGGCCCGGCTCGCATTTTTGAGGTGTCGGCCCGGCCCGCCAAAATTCTCGGCCCGCCACCGGCCGAAAATGATCCTCTTCTCCGGTTGTTAATTACTCTCAAATAGAGTTCCTTCGGGGCCGGTGGCGGGCCGCGGGCCGACCAGTAAAAAATTAAAAATTTTCACGAAATTTTACGAAAAATAGCCAAAAAAGGCTAAAAATTGTATCAATAGTCGAACACTATGTAACAAAGTAGCTTCTCCCTAAGCCTTGTTTTGAATTAATACATATTTCAATAAATGTCTAAATTTATATGTTTGCAGGTGTAGAACCACGCATGCAGTTAGGTAGGAATATGGGGGAGAAGACCCCTCTCCAAAATGTGGTCCCAGGGGACGGAGGGAGGTCCTGCCAAGGGTAAAAAACGGGACAAGTTGCCGTCAGTAGCAAAATTTCAGACCAAAATTTTATAAATTCTTTATTATGATGTTTAAGCTATTTTTTTAATTTTGGCCAAAAATTGTTAAAATTGGAGCTTTTTGGCCAAGCAATGAAATAAAAAAGGTGAATATTGGGTCCGTTTTATCCGTTTTGAAAGATGGTGGTTGGTGGGTCAATAGTAGACTCAGAGAGGGGGTTCCCAATGGACCGTCCCACCACTAAGGGGAAAGGATACCCGAAATGTTTCTGCTGTTACATGTAAGTGTAGGACTGAAACAGTCACCATCGTTTTAAAAATGGTTCAAACACAATTTTGTTTTTCTAAGCAACGATTGCTATGTATGTTTATTTAATCAGAAATTCTAAATGATCCTGTGCAAACTAGGGCAAAAAAGTTAAACCATTTTCATTTAAGGTGGTAGTGTCGCCAAAGCAGTTTTGCTCATAGGTTGCAAAACGAGAGCTTTTTGCTTTGAAATTGTACGTTCACTGAGAAACTAGTGGAGTGCCATATGGTATCAAATAAATACTGCCAGACACCAGACTACCAATATCTACCAATATTTTGAACCAATCACCATTTGTGAGCCAGACATCACACAATAGAGACATAAAAGTTCAAAAAATTGAGGCAGATATCAGATTGGCCAGCTTGTGAAGTACATGTAATGTTTTGACGCACAGTTTTTTCCAACAAATAAGAAAAATAAAAAATGAAGGTTCGTTTTTATTTTGATTTTAAAATAAGTGTCTAAATTTTTCACAATTTATCATTATTGCTGTGAGTACTTCACAGTTTACGCACAATTTCACAGTTCAAACAGGTATTACTCCGCAACCACTGAAACAATTTGCACTAAATTTTGTGTGCATAAACTAGAGCATATGTGCTTTTAGTCTGTAAAGAATTAAAACAGAAAGTTTTTTAATTGTGACGAAAATATCAAATGTGAATAGGTTTTCAAAACGTCATTTTTCCGACTTTGCGGCTTCACTGCTAACTGTATGCTGCATCAATTTTGCTGAAACTTGGCAAAAATATTTGCCTTGAAACATATTTTTAGAATATATAAATAACAATGACCTATCTTTCACTGAAAAAGTTTTATAGTCGCTCAAAATCGACTGCTTTCGCGACACTACCCCCTTAAGTTAAAGTTAAAGTAAAGGCCATTGCTTCAATTTAAAGTTACAGTTAAAGTAAGGCTCAGGCAGCAATTTAAGTTAAAGTAAGCCGAAAATCAATGACTTACATAACTTTTTTCAAATAACTTCAATTTAAAGTTAAAGTATATAAGGTTGTTTTAATTTAAGTTAAAGTTACAGTTAAAGTAAGACCTTTAACTTTTTTTGGCGTTAAAGTTGAAGTATTACCCCTAACTTTTTTAATTTCAGTTAAAGTTAAAGTTTAACTTTTTTGCCCTAGTGCAAACCTCATAAATACCTATTTGGTTTGCACGTAAATAATCTGCTACATGTTACATTCAGAGTGTTTACGTGTGTGAATTAGCCTATAGGTAATCGTGGTTTTTAGATTTTTTCAAAAATTTTGGTTTATTTGGAAAAATTTGGCATTTTTTAGACTTGGCCCGCGACGCGGCCCGGCCCGCCACCGGCACAGCACGGCCCGCGACCCGGCCCACCACCGGCACAGCACGGCCCGCGACCCGGCCCACCACCGGCCCGGCCGGGAGCATAGAGGTCGGCCCGGCCCGCGAAATTTCCTTAAGGAAGGAACTCTACTCTCAAACTCTTACACCGGGTCGTTACAATGCTAATTCTCGCAAGTCATACAACTCAATGGTTATTTTTTTTACCTTACCTCACTCACTAATTTTCTACGGTTCAAAGTATCTGAAATTTCAAAAATTAAAATTTTAAAAGCGATGCTCACGGGTAGGTCTCGTTTAAAGTGTGATCTCAGTCTCGGTTGCAAACCCGAGACTTGCCAACCCTGGTGGGAAATTGATTTTTAGGTCAAAAACTAAATACCGAAATACGTATGTCGTATAGTCAGGGGGGGTAAAAAAACACGGAGTAAAAGAGGGGTAAAAAAACACGGCTCATTACTCAGCGAACACAAGGGTTACAGAGCTGTAACATACTGCAATAGAAATAGTACGTCATATGCTGTAATTCTATTGCATTAGTCATTACTGAAGTTCAGAATGTATGGCAGACCCACAAGCTCAAAGTTGACACCCAAAAAATGGTCAAAAACGTAAGGGTTTTAATAAGTTGCTAAGGTTGTAGCATGAAGCTCTTTTGACACTGACGCTTCATGTTGTGCATACTGCATAGTAGCATTATTTTATGTGGTCTTTCTTTTGGCATACCTTGCTTTCCGCTTCTAATAATAATGTATTTTGGGTGTGTTTTTTTTACCCCCATAATTTCAACATTCAACCCAAAACGGGTAAAAAAAACACTTCAAATTGGTTTTATTTATCACAAGCAGGTACTGAGAAGATGGGTAGCAGGCCCAAACTTGCTGTATGAAGTACTTCTGTGACCTCATAATTCCACATAAAAAATTGGCCCTTGGACTGATTGTATTGTGTTGATATGGCCCCTGATGACGGGTCCCTATGTTTAACACGTATTTTAGGTCAATTCTTTAAGACGCATAAATCACACTCATTTTGTGTCAGAAATGTTTTTTAGTGATGTAGAATGATTTTTCTGCGCCATATTTTTTATCAGGCCCATTGACAGTGCTAAAATATGGAGTTACACCGTGCAGGTGCAGTAGAATCAGGTCGGATATAACTTGATGCCCGTTGTGATTTTGAAAGTTTAGAGCAGTTTAAAAAGCTTAAAAGTTATAAAAAACAAGATTTAAACTAGAAAAACATTAGAAAAGCGAAGTGCTCGCAAAAAATGACCCGTGTTTTTTTCCGCCGCAGCCGTGTTTTTTTTGCCCACATGCGGGGTAAAAAAAACACGGTTGGAAACCGGTTTGGCACAATATGCGCATGAGGTATATTCGGTTTTACTACACCAATCGATAGCTCTTGCCACAAGCTATATACATGCTGATGTAGGCACCATTGCTCAACATCAAACCTATCTGATGTTATGAGCTTAGTTCCCTATGCGTGTTTTTATTCCCCCCCCCCCCCTGACTATATATACAAGAAATTTCTGCGGATAGACAACAAAAACCAAAAAAAGATCCGGGAGACCCTTGATATATATAAAATTTCACGCGGAAAAAAGTTCAGGGGGATTTCCCCATGCTCTCCTAAGTAGTGTTTGTGACCGGCCGGAATTTTCGGCCGGCCGGCCGGTCAAAAACACCGGCTCACCAGCCAGAATCAACCGACTGACAAAATTAGGCCGGCATAACAATCCGGCAGGCTAAGTTATGCCAAAATGACACTCTGGATTTGGATCAATTGGTTTTGTCCAAAAATTGGTTTTGTCCATCAATTGGTTTTGTGACCGACCCGGCGGCCGGTCACAAACACTACGTCCTAAGTATGCCTTGCTACACTGTGTGCATCTTATTGGTTTTTATGCTAAAATTTTCACCTATACAGGTGCTCCGTTAATTTAGCTCTGCTCAATAGGGGTCTGGGGCAGCAGCCCCCGTTGGAAAACTTTTGATTTTTAGGCCAAATTTTGTCAATTGGAGACCAATCTGAAATTTTTTTCAGCCGGTCCATAAAAGCCAAAGGGGGGTCCCTTTAGAGCGGTGAGCAGAATTTGAGTAAAATGTCAATTTTGGTGAGCAAAATTTCAAAATCGTTAGCATTTGCCCTGTATTTTGCCCAAAAAAACCCTAATCAAAAGGTATATATAACAAGTTATAAAAACTGTCGAAAACGTAACTACCACCTTAAGCTCGTTTGGAACGAGAAAAGTAAGGGTTTCCTTTCGAGAAAAATTGCGAAAACGTTCCTCACTGTGGCTTCAGATTTCGGGGGGTCGTATCTCAGAAAATCCGAAAAATGAAATATGGGTTACTGAAGCAAAAATGCTTTCCCCAAGGTGCTCTACTCAACAAAATAGGTCCACTATTCCCCCCCCCCCCCCCAAAGTGTATTTAACTCAGAAAAGCTACGTTGCACTGAATCGGTTTGAAGAATGTGATGTGCCAGGAAGAAGCCAGGCCTTTTCTTCCTGAAGGGCTCATTACATAAACATATATATATACGTTTTAAAATTATAAAACTAAGCCTGAGCCTCAGTCTAACCCCGAACTACGCCCGATAATAACCCTGTGACTGAGCCTGAGCTTAAGCCTGAAGGCCGATTCACACGCTGCGATTTTACTGCGATTTTGCCGCAGCGCTTTTGCCGCTGCGGCAAAACGCAGCTTGCCGCACGCAAAACGGAATGTCTGACAGCGTTTTTAGTGCGGAATGCCTGCGTCTTGATTTTGCCGCAGCTTTTAAACGCCAGACTGCTATTAAACCTGCTATTTATTGCGTTCTGATGCCGCGGACTTGTTGGTCTAAACAATTTTCGCAAAGCAATTAGTCGTTTTTTTGGAACAGTAAAGACGCAGCAAACTGGGACTGGCATGCGAGACGGGCTGAGGTCGCAAAGTTTGTTGAGACGGTGCGTTTCACTTGCGACACCCTGCGGCTTGCGTTATGCGTCAGAATCGCAGCGTGTGAGTCGGCCTTAAACCTATATAAATCCTAATCAGCTAAATTGGAGTATTTTTTAAAACGCACACGCACATTCACTCTCACACGTGATGAGCTGTGCAGACGGAGAGCTCAATAAAGCACGGCAAGCTACGTTTATAATTAAGGCACAAATGAAGCAATAAACATTTTATCGTAATAACGTCACCGTATCAACAATTTATAAATATTAATAATAATTAGGGATGTCGCGGATATCCGCATCCGCATCCGCATCCGCGGATGATCCGCAACTTTTTGACATCCGCATCCGCATCCGCAAAAATTTAATGCGGATGTGCGGATGTTGCAGATTCGGCAAAATTTACTAAAAATGTAGAAAATCAGACGACAATTTTGATCTTTGTGCATTTATATACGAATATTTTTGCTCTTACAACGGTGGATGAAACTTTATTCTAGGCTTTTTCACCTCATTGTTGGTTGCAAATCGCTCTTTTCTAAAGTAGGCTTCACGAATATTTGATATTGCGGGCATATTCGAACTAAGTTTTGCATTTGCATGTTTGAGAGAGGCTAGTCTACAAACTTGTAAATTGTCACAACAATATCAGTTTTTAACTTGCATGCTTTCGTAGATTAAAAAGAATAGACAGAATACGTATAGTGATTATACTCCAACCAAAACCAAAAGCATCACGTTGCCAGAGGGTCACGCTGATAGCCTTTGAGTTGGCATAAAGTTAACCAATAGCGTTTTAACCAAACTTGTGATGGCTGCGCATGGCTTAGAAGATATGTATAATGAATGCACAACTTCGATACAAACTGTTTTATCTAAGTATCATTCCTTAGTACTTGCATTCTTGCATTCATACTTGCTATTTTTAGTATATTATGTATTTTTTGGTGAAAAATTTTTCAAAAATTCCGCTCATAACTTGTTTAGAACGTAATCTAAAAAGATCCGCATCCGCATCCGCGCGGATGTCAGAAGTCAACATCCGCATCCGCATCCGCGGATGTCAAAAAAGTCACATCCGCGACATCCCTAATAATAATAATAATTTTTTCACTGTAGACACTGTTATAAAGAAAAAAACTAGTTTTTACTTCTAAATTATTTGTTGTATGCACATATTTTTTATACTACCGTTTCTTAGAAATCGATCAATTGCTATTTTTCCATTATGAGATGGGCCAAAAATGGTTTACGGTTTTTTCCGGTTTACTCATAACTGGTAGAACCTATTTTTTTTTCATTTGCAGAATGGCAGCACTTAACTCACACGTTGATCTTGCGTTGGTCTCACAAGAATAAAGCAGTGGACCTCTGTGAGAATTTAGAAAAATGAGCTGAAAAAATGAACCAAGTCAATTTCACGATTTCAAAATCAAAACTTCACTGTTCCTCCACTCAGTCTTTTGCAATCTTGGCAGATATGCAATGCCTATTGGGTATGCTACATATATATATATATATATATATATATATATATATATATATATATATATATATATATATATATATATACCATGTTTGATTTGAATATCTGAAAGTAATGTAATTACTCTCAGTAATAATAGTAGTAATAATGTAATGTAGTGTAGTAGTAATTTAAGAGACTCATCTTGAAAAACGACCATTGCGGTGATTTATGTTGTTCGAGAACTTTCTGTTTCCCCACACTGCATTTGATCCAGCTGAAACTTTTGTCAAAGTTTCGTTTATTTTTGGTCAAGTTCGACAGCAAGGTTTTCCGCCTTTTTAAAGCCAAAATTCTGAGTAAGCTGCATGGATTATAGTTTTTACTGAGTTAGTTACTGCACTTAACGGTCGCTGCCGAGGCTTTACTTCTCCTTGGGTGGGTGCATGGGTCCAGTCTCCACCAGTGTTGGCCTAGTATAGGCGTTGCTAATATACAAACTGATAATTGGTCGGTCTTACTAAAGGTACTGACTATAAAAGTTTGATTGCGAAAAATCATGAACTGTATTGACACAGATCACGTTTTCGAAAATCCATGCTGTAGCAAATTGAATTGATTTGATTTATTTAAAAAAAGATTCAGTATACCGTTTATTTCAGGTAATCCAGCATGCGCAGGTCAGTCTGTGTGTGACGTATTTGTCTTCAGTCACATGGCCTATTACTAGTGAAATCCGATGGCCATTAGCTACGCCACTTTGGTCCTGATAACCATAGCTTGCGTGGTGCTCTTTGTGACCGTGGTGGGCTGCCTGGTGTACTGCACCTACAGACGCAAAGCCGGCAAAGCTGCTTCTGTCTACATTTTGCCTCCAGAAGAACTGACCGGGCAACCAGCACGTCGCACGACCTCACTGACATTGCCACAACTACGGCGCTACTGCAGATTTCGTGACGATTCCATGCACTTTAGAGATTCGCCAACGGACAGTAATTTGGACATTGTGTCGGAAATAGCACGACAAAATCAGGAACTGGCAAATCGACTGGCAAAACAACAAGCTGAAATGTCTAATAGACAGGAACAGGATATAGCCAATGGTATGTAATATGTATATGTTTACTGATAAGTACATATATCCACAAATGTACAAGGGGGTCTGGGGGAAAACACCTATATTTGAGATACTCACCTTGTAATTGACCCTTCTTGACACGCCACCCTCTTTATTGATAAAAAAGTGCACGAAAACTCAAAATATATATGTCCCAGAAGGCTGCAAAACGCTTCGTAAATAAGCAAAAAGCCGAAAAGTAACGATAGTATAAAAATTTTACAAAACTAATGGGCACCTTTTCTTGAAAATAAATAAAGGTTCGGGGGGGGACTTTTTTACAGAATTTAGGACATTTTGTTTGATCACTATTCAGGGCTGAGCCTCCAAAATTTTAACCCGGTTACATGTTGGGGCTAAATGCCTAAATGGGATACACCCCATAGTGTAAATGTTATGTAAACAAAAAATTATTTATTATATAACAGTTATTTTTGATTTTATGGTAATATTTTTTAATAGCAGCATTTTTGAATAAAAACTCTGTAATCTGTATGTAATGTGCAGTGTTTTTTTCGTCAAAAATTTTGCGTCGTCTGACGCACATGCCCAAAGTTTTTTGCGTCATTTTGAAAAAAAGTGCGCAGGGCGGTTATAATGTTATCTAAGCGCGTGTTTTAGGTGAAAATCACTTTGTTATGGCACTGGCCGTCCTCAATTATATATAGTGGACCGGGGTAAAAAAAACGAACGACGAATTCCGGGGCAAAAAAAACGAAGTCAATACCACAGCTCAGATAAAACCTGTTGGGCTGATGTTTCTCCACAGTGACAAGTACTTCAACACTACTCGGTATCATAACCAACAGGCATTTCGGGCTGGCTGATTTGAAGTAAGGCCAGTTCAAATGCACCTACCCCAAAATGGCCGCCGATAAGTTTCCGGGCAATCTGACGAGCTTTGCTCTGCCTACGTACTGCAGTGCCGTGGGCTTGATTTATGTTTATTAGGGGGATGTATAGTGATGTATCTATGCGCATGCGGAAGTGAAAACCAGCACAGTGTATGGCGGGTTCTGTACAGTGTTCGTTTTTTTTGCCCCGGTTTAGAGGGGGGGTGGGGCAAAAAAAACGAACTCCAAAAATAGTCATGGAACGGTTTTTTCTCGCTTTTCCTGCACTATTTGTGTTTTTTGCCGGCTATTAGACACATCCCAGTCGCATTATTTTATTACTTTGCCATATTTTATATGTAGTGAGGAAAAACCCTTCGGATTTAGCAGTGAAGATCCCTATTTCGTTCGGCGACCCCTTTTTCCTATACTCTCCCATTGTTACAACAGAAGTTGCCTAATCTGAGGTAGGGACAAGCGTAGACTACAATAAAACCGCTTGTTTGGACGCGAAACGTTTTTTGCCAATTGGTCCATCCCGTGAGACCCCTTACGAAACCTGTTTTGTTGATGTTTCACTAAATTGTACGAATTTTTTCGTGTTTTACTGCAGTTCAACTCTTAAATACAGAGTCGGTACATCCGGCCCGTGTTTGGGCACAATTTCAAATGTAATAGGCGTAAAAACTAAAAAAATGAAATTTGAGCAAAAGCTCCATTCTGTCCGACAGGGGGTAAATTTTGAAGAAATATTGTGAGTCACATGTGCGTCATAAAAACAATTTTTTTAGTCCACACAGCAGCTAAATGGTTGTAAAACATGATGCAATTGTGTTTACACTCTTCACGAGCAAATCTCTCGACGAAAGTGGTTGTTCATTTTTTTTACCCCGGTCTTCGTTTTTTTTACCCCATCCGGGGTAAAAAAACGAAGCTAATTTCTTAAGCTGGCCGGTAAACGGAGGCTGCAGGCCAAATTTTTTTATGCTGTATACAGTCTATAGCACGGCTCCCACATAACTAGATTACTTTTTGGCAATCAGCAGTGCCATGGACAGCTGCCTAGAAACTTAAGTCGAAATTCGTTTTTTTTACCCCGGTCTACTATACACTTTTTGGGTTTAAAAAATTTTTCTGAAAAAAAATTTTATTTCTTTTTTCAAGCAGTGGCGTACCTCGAAAAAATTTCGGGGGGAATGGCTTTTTGATTTTTTGTAATGGGTTAAAATGCACTATTTTTAATACTACCATAAAAATGTGTATCGAAAATAGAAGACCACGTTGCCAGAAGTTGCAGGGGTCTGGGGGCGACAGCCCCCAGGAAAAAATTGGGAATTTTTTATTTTTAGGCCAAATTTGATCAATTGGAAACGTATCGGAAAATTTTTTCGACCAGGCAATAAAAGCAAAAGGGAGAACCCTTGTGCAATTAGAAAAAATTTCGGGAGGGGGGGCAATTCCGACCATCCACCCTTCCCTGGGTACGCCATTGCCTTGCCCATTTAAAAGTGTGCGAAAGCTGAGCTTAACTATAAATTCTGGTTTCTGAGAGTCGGGGACTTGGACTTTAAATAACTATGGACCTGGCCGTGGCGTCTCAGCATCTAGAATTTTTTGATTTATTCGATACACTGCACAGTGCGATATCCAATAGGGAATCACGTCAATGTCGGTATGTTGTTGAGAAGCTAAGCAGAGTTTTGAATTTTAGCAGGCTGAAAAAGACTACAAGGATGCAATTTTGCTTGAAAAAGTACAAAACGGGAATTGCAGAAGTTGCAGGGGTCTGGGGGCGGAAGCCCCCAGAAGCCAAGTATCTGGTGTTTTGGGACTTAACTCAGTTCCCCAGGAGACGGCATCATTGCGCCAAATTAGGGTGGCAGGAACTTAATTATTAACACTGTAAACACGCTGCTAATTTCAGCAGATATATATGTAATAGAATTCTCTTATTCTGGCATTAATTGATGCTTTTAAGAAACTTGCTGTTTCTGGGTGTGGCATGCTTCGACACGATTTTTTCTAATCATATATAATCTTAATCATAAATCATAATGGTTGTTAACTGTCGTTGAAACCAGTTGTAGCTGTATACAGATCAAGCTTGAAACATTAGACACATCAGAAAATTTTACAAATTTGATGGTTTTGACGCAATTTTGGAAAATTTTTCAAATTTTTCGCGACGAAAATGCTAGTTTCGACACTTTTTGGCCAAATCAGCTATGACAGCTTTCAACCTCAGCCGAAAAAAAGTGCGTCACGGGACGCACATGGCCGAAAAAAAGTGCGAAATTTCAGAAAAAAAGTGCGGCGTTTGACGCAAAAAAAACACTGGTAATGTGCTTAGGGTCTTTTCGCAAATTATATTAACTGGATTAGATTAACTAGATTAATTTTATAACTCAACATAAAATTAACGTAATTTTATAAAATTTTGCAAGCAAATGGAGATAACATGGTTTAGTTGTTCTGCAAAGTTTCATAAACTTTCGGTAATTTAATGCTTAGTTACTGAAGTTAATCAGTTAATCTGATCCAGTTAATATAATTTGTGAAAAGGCCCTTAGCTAACCTAAATATATACCCCTTCGGCTAAAAATGTTTCGACCCAAGCAGTTCAAAAAGGTGACTCCATTATTGGTCACCTAACATAGCACTTTTAAATACTGAGATTGTGAGTGATTCAGGATTCAGCAAATTTTTAAACAGGGGTCCAATTTGTAGGCAAAGATGATCGATATATACCTGATTCTTGAATCCGGCCGGATTTGAGTTTTTTAGTTTGGAGTTTTCGACTCAAATTTTGACTTAAAATCATTGTTGATGAAGGACAGTTAATACAAAGGTTATATATATATATATATATATATATATATATATATATATATATTATATATATATATATATATATATATATATATATATATATATATATACACTACAGATTATATATGTACTGGCATATTTTTATGCGAAATTTTATGGGGGGGGGGCGCGATGGGGGGGCTGCCCCCTCCCCCCATGGATGGGTGGGGCGGCGACCAAAATGGGGGGCGCACTAAATTCACGATACAACACTATTTTTAGGCGAAAAATGGTTCTTATACGTTGAAAGAGACGTTTTTTTATATGTTATAATAGCTACACTGATACCAAAATCAACAAAAAAAGGACACGAAAAGCCTACTGAGGCGACATCGGTACGGCTAAAACGTCGCTAAAACGTTCTTTCGGAAAAAATTCAGGGTTTTGGGGGCACTCCATCGAAAATGGGGAGGGGCTGGGGCTCAAAATAGGGGGGACGCGACCAAAATGTGGGGCCCCGGACAAAATGGTTGGGGGGGCGCCCCCCTCACTAAAAATATAATATGCCAGTATGTACATACATACTGACTGGGATGAAGGTTTTAAATGACCCTACAGTCTACACCCTTGCAGTCACTCACTGTCATTTGATCATTTTTCGTTATTTCAGGTTCATGCGATGCTATTTTTGGTATTCAACCCGTCAACACAACCACGCAATTGTCACCAGAATTACAGCAACCGGAACAAAGCCAGGGAATAGGTTTT
Organism: Trissonchulus sp. WLG1_4; assembly: GCA_030248245.1. NCBI lineage: Eukaryota > Metazoa > Nematoda > Enoplea > Enoplida > Ironidae > Trissonchulus > Trissonchulus sp. WLG1_4. Next base: position 15,034 of record JASANF010016102.1, read on the forward strand.
TGCGATGAAATTTTACCGAAATCGCCAAGTTCTTATCAGGATTCTGACAAATTTTCGCGAAAACCCGTCGATAGTCCAGTGATTCTCCCGCAGGACGACATTGCTCTTTCGCTAGAGCGTCAGCAGCGGCTTCGGGCCTCGCTTCGTCAGTCGCAGGATCAAAATCTGCATATCAGTCAAATGTTTGCTGATTCCACTAGCGTGCATCAGGTGAGCCGGGAAATGGCACAGGCGATTGCTCAAGCACAAATGGCTGACAATACCATCAGTTTTGCTAGTGCCACTGGTTTCGGGGACCAAACGTTACCGCTCGATCTCAATTGTCATTTTGCTCACCCAATCAACAACGCAAATATTAATGATTCTTATGACCATTCCTCCTCCTCCTCGACCATTGAAGTTGTGTACAATGAACGCACTGCTGTTTGAAATTTTATTATTTTTTGTATATATATATTTTTTTTCTAGTGATTTTTTATTTATTTATGGTTTGAAATTCTATGAAATGTTTATTGTGTGTTAGTCAGCTACGTTCTTCCACGTCAGGTCTGTTTCATTACAGTCACCTCAGGATCCGCTTCCGTCAGACGGGAACCTCTTTGAATTTAGCACATAGCAGCCAGACTAAAATTTCTATTATGCAGTTTGTTTTAATCTGTTTTACTGTATAATTTGAGCTTGCCTGATACTTAAATTTTAGCATAAATGTATGAAGGCGGATAGAGGAAGCCCCCAAAATCGAGGGGCGGGGGGAAGGGCCCAAAAGTGTGGGCAAAATTTGGTTAAAGGGCACTTTTTCAAATATAAAATTTAGGTGTGTTTGGTATTGGTTGATCAGGGGAAATAGACTCCGAAATTTGGCCGACATTTTTACCCTTTTTCATGTTAGCTTAGTTGTGAGTAGAGTTCGCAATCGGGTTGGGTTGGTGCGGGTCGGGTCGAGTCGGGTTGAGATTTTCCAACCCGCGGGTTGTGCGGGTTAGTTCGGGCCAAAAATTTTGGGTATATATCCTTGAGTTTTACCTTAAATTTTTCTGTTTTGATGATATTTTCAACCTAATGTACCCGCTGCAGAGTGATGTAACCGCTTTTTCGAGCTCTCATTTCTTTTTAGCCAAAGCTACTGACGTCAATACATGTACTTGGGGTCTCGGTTTGGGGTGGGGGCTTGTCCCGGATTTTTCCAACTTGTAGAGGGGCTTGTCCCGACGTTGTGGGGGCTTGAACCGACAAAAGCGCTATATATTATTTTCAATTTTTGCCCACAAATAGGAAATTACATATTTGCAAAATTCGGATATTTTTAGCAATTTTTTCGCTATTTGCTCATTTATCTGAGGCGATTTTTTAGTTTTCGGGCACTTTTTTAGCAACAAGGAGGGGGCTTGCCCCGATGGGTCAAATCTGAGTGAGGCTTGTCCCGGCATCTGAAATCTGCTAGGGGCTTGCCCCCGCCAGACCCCCCATGTACATATGTGCTGTCAGCTGCAGCTTATAAAAACATGAAATATATAAAAAAACTGGAAACAAAAAAGTGACAAAGAAATCTCAAGTGTTTGGATAGCAGCTTCAGTAGAAGTCGGGTCGGGTCGGGTTAGGCACTAGCTCGGGTCGGGTTATGAAACCTCGACCCGTTGCGAACTCTAGTTATGAGTTGCTTTTAGCTTTTAGCTCAGTTGTGAGTTGTGACATACTATGTGCTATTTATTTATGTTTCGAGTCCAACACAGATTTTTAAATTATGTGCTCAAGATGTGACTGTAACGGCTAGTATATACCAGATATTTAGTTACATACGATCAACTTAACGTAGTGTTCCTTTTCTATCTTAACGCAAAGTTCCTTTTTTATCTTTTATTCATTTATTAGCATAATATATACGCTATAATGGTGCAGTACTGTACACAAAGTAAGTTATATTAGTTTTGTCTTAATGTTGTTTGGGTTGTTTGGGTTGTTTGTAAACGACAGTGTGAAAAAATTACCCTATACGTACATTTTTGTAGAGTTACTAAGCGAAATGAAACTTGTTTTGCCATTTGTTTGGACTACATAGTCTAAGCACTAAACAATCCTGCAGAATTTTTTCGTACGTATGTATTATTCAGCCAAGAGTGTTATTTTTTACGCAGTATGTGTCGCGTAGTTATTAAGTGTAAGCAATATTTTATGACGGATATATTTGGCGATTTTGGCACTAAAAAGCATTTGTAATAATTTTTGAAGTAACACTCGAAACAGACTTTTTGAAAAAACTGCATAAAAATTTAGTAGCGTGTGTTAGGGTTGTGATTGTCATTTCATGCTTCTCCGCCAATCAGTTTGTCAAACATAGAACCCTTGTCACTTCTTCATTTGTGTCGTCATTTTGAGAATTGATGGTGTTTCCGTTGGGTGCCATTGCTTAAACGGAAACGCAGCTTCTTGGCATTGACAAGGCTAGCAATCATAAATGAATCTTTCATTAACTTAGTCTTTAGCTAATCTCTGTGAACTGCATTCTTTTATGACCAAGCCAGCGGGATACCCAAATAAACTAATAATAAATAAATTATGAAGCAATACAGCAACCTCGAAGTGAACATACTCTATAGGCTAGGTAGAACCTATTAGGTCCGGTTTGTGCTTGCGGTTGGGGACACAGGGACAAGAACAAGTTCTGATCAGCTGCTTTGAAAAAATGATTGGGTGCTTTTGACAACTTTTTGGCATGCACACTAGCCTGGAATTCAAATTAATCATGCAGAAATTCGATACATTTGTCCAATCTATTCTCTCGGAAATGCGTACACACACAAACGCAGACACAAGGATAAGGAGAAGTATGAAATGGGCTTCAATGCAATTTGGACGAGTGTAAGAATAGTGAATTTAGTGTAATTTAGTCAGCGGCAGTTTGAATAACACTGCTTTTCTCTCAAAGTAGTCTAGGTCTAGTCCATGGTTGCTATTGAAGTCTTAACTATGTAGAACGCAGGCAAGTGTGAAATGATCCTTTATATCTGTGACTATTGTTGCTAGTGGCTGTGTTCGTGATCTGCATGTATTAACATAATCAGCGTTATATTGCGCCTATTTTTCTTGTGTTATTCATGTCCATCTGTGATTCAGATTTTGCATTTGGTTCTATACTTTTGTTTGTGTTCCATATTTCCGCACTTGTTTCGATATTTTGATAACGTTTGACATCAACTTTTCAGAAATAATCAATCGCAATTTATTAGTAACACCGTTGTGTTTTAGAAAACAGCACTTACGCAATAGTACCAGTAGGCAATTGGGCCTTAGGGCATGTCGCGAACGTATAGCAGTTAGACAAATGCCACAATCAGGGATCAGGTAACGCGTAATCCATTTGTGCATTACTATTTTCTACAGAACGTACATAAATTCATTCCGAATCACCGGACTTCCCGTTTACAATTGTGTCCTTTCAGAAGTTCCGACAATTGGCAATGTATATGCACTATTAGCGTCTCGGTTTTTGATTTTGTCCCATTTTGCATGTTAACCGGTTACGCCGTTGTAAGTATACATCGTCCACAAAAATTGCTGACATACATTGCCGGGGAAATATTTAAAACTAAAACAGGACTTTTTAATTGTGTTCTAACGGTTTTTAGTTGATACGAACGGTGATTTTTGTGTCGTATGTATACGTGCTTAACTAAAGTTCCACTTAAATTTGCTACCCTGAGAAATCGAAACACGTGATTTAATTGCGAAAAAACGAATCTTAGTCAAGCAAGAGTACAAAAAGTAGTCGCAAAGAACACGCCATCTATTTCGGCTCAGGGTTCAGGAAATTTTTGTTTGACTTTAGTAATAATTCTATTTGGTGTGCAAGTTCTTCTAAGTCGGTTTTTTACATGGGCAGACAAAAATGAACTAAGCTCGACAGTTACAATTTTAACATTATTTTTCCTGTTGGGCCACAGCCCAACAGGTCTTTAATTTTGATTCTGGAATCCTAATGCAGTGTTAACGTTAAAGTGTTGATGTGCGGAGTGTGTTTTGCACGTCTTATGTCAGTGATATGCATCTGTCACCCCTGAAATGCCTTTTAATGCAGTGAGTTTGCAGTGCAGCTCTCGTGCATGTTGATAAATGAAAGATGCAGAAGTTTGACAAAAGTTATTCACTACGATTCGATGCAGTCACCTTACGTTTACGAACCTAACACACTAACCACTCGACCACGCAGATTCCATGAAGTTCTTACGCTGCACAGCAAATAGTTTCTATTTGAAATCGACAATACAGTATTGCTGTATCCAAAGTAACTACAGACCAAATCAAATATGCATAATATCATTATTAAATTAGATAGTAAAACCTAAAATTCAGTTATAAAACATACTGAATAGTTACACATATATAAATTGCTGAAATCTTTTCACTAAAATTTTGCAGCATGAATGGCTGCCAAGGAAAAGACTCTTTTCATAAAAATTAAGTACATAAGTGTTACTTTAGCTAGCCCAACAGGTTTACGATGGCCTCTGGTCAATGTACTTGGAAAGTATATGCTTGATGCTTACTGAATACTTTTGCCGAAAACTTTGCTTGTTTGTATATATTGTGTATGTATGCAACATTTGAGGCGACCACGTTGCTTCGTGATTGTTGGCTCAAATTAGTTATGCTGGTATTAACTTTAAGATCTGTACTTTGCATTGCTGACATTAATATTTACTACTTAACTTATTTGCTATGCTTTTTGCGCACTTTATTAATAAATCAATCTATTCAACTGTGTTGTTTTTCCCCTTGTCCATTATCTGCTGTCAGCAGAGTAACATAGTT
>JASANF010016105.1:0-18404 GCA_030248245.1 Trissonchulus sp. WLG1_4
TGTAGAATTTTCACCCATATTAAAAAATACGCATAGAGCACTTTCGATAGCACTTATAGCGCAAATAACGCAAATAGCACTCCCAAAAACGGCTATGGCGCAAATTGCGCATATAGCAAATTCGATAGCGCTTATAGCGCAATTAGCGCATATTGCGCATGGAACAAGCGCTATAGCACGAAATGTGCTATTTCGTGTTCGCTTACACGCGTTCGTTACCGGATTTAGCAAAATAGCACATTTTTTAGCACATGCGGGTTTTCCCGGCTAATTCTAATGGCCAATAGAAGAAACAGGAAAAAGAAAAATGGTAAATCCTACTAATCCAATAAAACAGAAAGTGGGTTATCTGTAATTGGATTTTAGTTTTTGCGATGAGGGTCCTGTTTCAATAAACTCACGGCGCACAATTGTGACAAATTTGGCTGTAAAATCAGGTGATCCGTAATAAAATTATACGTGCATTCATTACGAATTCATCACCTGATGTAGCTTTAACAAATCTCAGAATAATTGGGCCGGTGAGGTTATTGAAACAGTTTACCGAATGTCTCGCACAAAAATGATGCTCAAGAAGTTATGCCAGACAAGACAATAAGCCGAAAACACGAGCCTAAATAAAAAGCGGTCATTGACATTTAAGTATAATTTAAGTTTAGCAGAAAATTTCAGCAAAAGAAAAAGCTCAGAAATTGACATTTAAGTATAATTTAAGTTTAAGTTCGAATTTTCAAAAACATTTAAGTTTAAGTTTAAGTTGACACCTTGAAATTTTGTTTAAGTTTAAGTTTAAGTTCACACGTCAATTTTGAATAAGTTTAAGTTTAAGTTTAAGTTTAGGGGCATACTTTTTTAATTTAAGTTTAAGTTTAAGTATACTTTTTTAAGCCTAAAAATTAGGAGACCTTGACATAAAAAGACGTACTAAACTTGTAATAACTAATAGGCTATATACTGTCCTAAGCAAAAATTATAAATACAATAATCCAATCTGGGATTTTTTTCGCAAAAACGTTCGCAATTGCAAAAAACTTGATGATTGCGAAAAATTTTCAAACCGTTTTTCAAAATTATGAAAAAATTAAAGTTGAAGGGAACGCGCGAGATCTAACCGCTGGGTTTTTTACTTGGTCGGAAGACATTTCCGATACACCCCCAATTGACTAAATTTGACCTAAAAATGAAAAAATTCTCCCAACTTTTTCTGAACCCCTACGCCGACCTTAAAGCTAGTTATAATGCGGTCAATATTTGCCAACTGTTGTTGAATACGTAAATGGTGTGAGTAGTCGCGCGCAGGCTTTTTTTCGAACAAAATGTTTTTAAAAAAGAATAGGTCATAACTTTTTTCAGGAACTAATACAGAGGTCTCGTTTTCACAGTTAGATAGAGCAGAAGAAGGGCTTTTATTTGATACCAAGAAGGCTTACGTCAATGCTGGCTTATATACCAAAACCACGATATATTCAGATTTAGAGCCATATTTCTGGCGCTATGGTCAATGATGAAGTGAAAGCTGTTTTATGTAAGAATCACAGTTAGATGGCTGACTTCATGAAAGCATTGTTTGTGCTATCATTGATATCACAGCCGTTGCGTGACATTTTTGAAAAATACAAAGTTTACGTAAAAACCTTATCCATCATAACTTCTTGTAGCCAGCTGATAAAAAATTCCGATTTTCTTTGTTAGGTAGGTTATAACAACAGCTTTCGATTCACACCATATTTTTATTAATAATTAATTAATATAAATTGCATTCTCAATATATTTTTAATTTCATATTAATATAAATACAATTATTGAAATATTTTTAATTTCTCAATTTAGTTTTAAATTAGCATTAATAAAATAATTAATAGTAAATGTATTTTAAATAATGACTTTCAATTTTAATATTAAAAATTTTAAATATTAAAATAACGATACTATTATATACCGATACCACCTCATGGCAAACCGTTCAACCAGGAAGCACTATGGCTTTTCCCTACACCTTTATGTATTCTATTTTTTTATTGTGAAAAATCTGAAGCAAAAACCGAAGTCAAAAAGTATCTAATTTAGCTACAGAAAATATGAGACTAGCCCACATGTTACACTAGAAAAAACTTCAAAATTATACTTTCTTAGTGTGTATACTACATATTTCCGATTGAGAAGTTGCAAGAAGTCTTATTAATTTTCTTGACAAATAAAATCGAACATATGAAACTAAATAGATTTATCGACTTAGACTTAAGCAAATAATTTTAAAATTTTTGTTTTCGCAGTAAAATGGCTTAGAATCGCAGATCCAGATTAGTACTCAACAGATCAGGTTCAAGTTTTAAAAAATCATTTTTTATTAATGTTTAATGTGCTAAAATAGCAACAAACTTATTTGATACTTACAGAATGGGCTGAGAAATTGTCAAACTAATTTTTGTCGCGATATGCACATTTTATATGAAACCCTGTTAACTCGAGCTTTTTTTACAAAATGGTTTGATCAAGATTGTTTAAATAATATCAATTAATAATAAGGTCGTTATAAAGTTCTTTCTTTAGTAAGTTTCAGAGTCATGCTGTTGGTTTTGATTTTCATTACCGGCTGATTCAGCAATTTTTTTCATTTTAATTTTTCGTTTTAAAATTTTATTTTTTTGTTAAATGTAGATGAGCTTCGAAAAGACGTAACTCAGTGAAACTTTACTTAAATTCTATAATCTATAGCTCAAATTGTAGCTACTCTACAGCCGAGGTGTAGTTTTTAAAATTAATGATATTTTTGTTCAAAAAAACATCTTATAATTTATCATTTTTAAGTGTTCTCAAAATGATTATAAACAAAAAACAGCTATATGAAGAAGGTAGACAAGAATTTACTTTTTTTAAAACCATTCATCTGAAACTAACAATAATTTAAACAGTTTTTAAAAAAATGGAAAAAATACAGGCAGTTGGCTACCTTAAAAATCTGAATTTTGTCATTACAAGATAATTTCAAAAAATAGAGCGTAATGTTATCGTAAATGATGCTTAAAAAAATTGGAGAAGTCAAACAGTAGCTAACAACAAATTAGATTTAGATCAGTTAAAATTTAAATTAAATTTAAATTAGATTAACTTAGATTAGTAAATTGATACTTCTTGTACACAATCTATTTTTAGTACAACACTCGTAGACTCGCAATCATACAATTACGACGCAAAATCCATTAAATTACTTCTAAAATGACCACTAATCTGTTAAAATTACAATACAGAGGCTGTATAATATCAGTATCGAATATCGCGTCGTTTCACTTAATTTTAAGCATTTTCGGTCAAAAAAAGTAATATACTTGCAAGCTCATACGCCAAACAACGGTTGGTAACAAATTTCAAAAATTTTCAATGAATTTTAAAAAATATGCGGATGAAGTTTTATACTACGTTTTAAAGTGACAATGGATGTTATATTCAGAAATACTAACTTTCTGAAACAAGTTGCACTAAAATGAGTGTTTAAGGGTTCCAAAGTAATCTTCAGTAAAATGTCTAGGCGTTAAGTTTTCGATTTTATCAAAAGGACCAGTGAGTTTGAGAAATATTATTTAATAATCAGCAATTTTTGTAAAAAGTATCAAAAATAGTTGCAAATTATTTTACTTTTATAACTCTACAGCTTGCCTATATGATGTCCTAAAATTAACTAAAAGTCAAGTATCATAAAGTTTCCAGTTGGTTCTAGCAAACCGCGACAGTCCAAATTCTAAATTACAACCATAACTTGAAAGGGTATATTATATAAAAGTTCTAAATTCTAAATACAACATAGCATTCTTTTTGTCGAGTACATGATCTAAATACCATGATTAATATATTACATACTCGTCGCTATTGTATGCTCAATTTTTTGTTTTAGTTTCCAACTGTTGGGTTAAAGTTCGATACTTATCTTCGAATTACCACTTGGACAGACATGGACAGGTCCACAGGTAGGGAGAGACATTTTTGCACATTACATTAATTGCTCATGCTTTGATAATTTATTACGCTACTTTTTGATAATTTTGTATGAAATCAAAAACTGCATCTATTGAGTAAGGACATTTTTTTGTCTGATGACGACGATAATATTTGCGGAAACTATAAAATTGAATCAATGAATAGTGACAGCTAATGGAGGACGTATAAACTACTATACTTTCTTGATATCCACATGAAAACTAAGTGGGATAACAACGGATGTCGTGTGACTAAGCAGAAAAAAAGCATATAATGAAGTAACCCAAAAAAGCTAAACCGCAAGTGAACAGGGATGTAAGTATAATTAGTAAGTATTAACACCTTGAATTCATGTGAAGAAGTTTTGAGAGCTCAGCATTTCACTTGAGATTATATACATATCTTTTTTGTTATTTTTTGTGTTAGCGTTCACAAAAACAATGCAGCGTTTTGGCGCTGCAGCATTTCCCGGTGAAGTCAGCGTGAAATGTTTAACAGTGCAGTTACCCATAACCATGCACAGTTTGTTTTTCGACGAAAACAGATTATGTAACTAAGGGCCTTTTCACAAATTATATTAACTGGATTAGATTAACTAGATTAACTTCAGTAACTAAGAATTAGTTTGATGAAAGTTTATGAAACTTTGCATAATAACTAAACGATGTCATCTCCATCTGCTTGCAAAATTTTATACATTTTTGTTAATCCTATGTTGAGTTATGAAGTTAATCTATTTAATCTAATCCAGTTAATATAATTTGTGAAAAGGCCCTAAGATGTCGTGTGACTAAGCAGAAAAAAGCATATAATGAAGTAACCCAAAAAAAGCTGAACCGCAAGTGAACAGGGATATAAGTATAATTAGTAAGTATTAACACCTTGAATTCATGTGAAGAAGTTTTAAGAGCTCAGCATTTCACTTGAGATTATATACGTATCTTTTTTGTTATTTTTTGCAGATTTGTTAGCTGCATTGTTAGCGTTCACAAAAGCAATGCAGCGTTTTGGCGCTGCAGCATTTCCCGGTGAAGTCAGCGTGAAATGTTTGACAGTGCAGTTACCCCGAACCATGCACAGTTTGTTTTTTGACGAAAACAGATTATGTAAGATTTTTCTTTTACTAAGTTTTCTTTTTACTGAAACTTTCAACATTTCTCACGTTATAAATGTCATGTCATGTCATGTCATAAAAAATGTTATAATATAGCAGTTTCTCACTATATCTGAACACTTCAGTGTATTTTTTACTGTTCTATTTTACTTTACAAAACTGTTTATTTTTACACCTTTTTGAAATATTGCAAGTAAAAGGTCCAACATAATTTAAAAATTTTATCAAGAAAACGTTAACAAAATACGCGGAAGAAATAAAAACTGAAAGAACAACTGGTTTTAGACGTAATCAAAATATTGGTTCGAGACATAATGGGAAATTAGGTTGTGTAGATATTCGCAACGAAAATATAAATATAAAACTGAGTTTTAGCACTGCTGCTACTAATTTTAGTTTTTCTGTCTTACTTAACTATTAGGTATTGTACAGAATTTTTACTGATTTTGTCAGCTTACTTAAATAATGTCTTTTTCATAATTTTAGCAGTGAAATTGCCTTCGCTAAGGGTGCAGAATGGCGGACCATCTACAAGTGGTCAATCATCAATAATCGTCAAACTCAAATACCACAGAGGTCCGTCTATTTGTCCAGCAGCCGGAAATGCCAGTAGTATGTCTTTTGAATGTTGATAATTTTCTACACGACGTAGTTTTCGTAGATTTTTATTAAGAGCGTTCTAGTTATATTGAAGTAATAGAAACCACAATATAAGAATGGGGTTTGTGGTAGTTCGCTTTCGATCCTTGCACAAGTGAAACATTTCAAGCATATAAAATACTAATTCTATCCGTTTATTAAATTTTCGTTTCCTGTAAAACAGTTCAACTGATAATGAGTGATTGACATTTTAATCATTATTAGCAAGACTAACGTGTGTAGTTTACTAAGTTTACATTAGTTTAACAAAATTCACAACACTTGATGTTTTAACAATGAAAATATTTTGACTAACTGTAAAAGGAGTTAAGAATTAATTGATTGCAATTCGATGTCATATGAGGTGATTAAAAGTAGTCACAAAAAACGTTCAAAAAACTATAACTTTCGATATAGTGATGACAGCGATGTAAAACTAAGGTATGATTTGAAAGATATCAAATGGTAGGTTGCATGATCGATCAACGTTCAATATACATTTGGTGATCAGTGATAAGTTTACGTTGAGTATATCAAGGTTTAAGTTAGGTATAAATCATAAGCAATAAAATTTTAGGTATAATTCAATAGCAATAAATTTTTTACGCGGCCCCCTCAGGGGCCGCGTATATACTATATTCAGATTCTCAGATTTCTGTGTAATTTTGGGTAGGTCGATTTTCCTACGTTAAATTACACTGTTGAGGCAGGTAGGTCGCCTTCACTCTGACTGAATAATTGCAGTTTTGAAAGATATAAAGCCAAACTTGCGAAATCAAAACAGGTTGCCCGGGGTGATTCGAACCACCGACCTTCTGATTTGCAATCAGATGCTCAGTAAAGACAAGACTTTTTACCATCTGAGCCAACCGGGTTTGAACTGGTTGACTCTAAATAAAATTATTGTAATTGCAGAAGCCGAAGAGCAGCAGAAGTATGGGAACTGACTGCTCTTTTTTTGAAAGCTTCGGTTTCTAATGACAAAATGCTCAATAACACTTTTGCCTACGTATTGAGTTGTCATTTTGTGAAATTCTGTGATTTAAAACTCTATTTTTCATTTTTTAGACAAGACACACATGCTAATCACGTAATTGTCTAGACGATGTCCGTTTTCATACTTCTTTTCTACACAGTCATAACCAAACAACGATAGACATCGAAGTATGTAGCGTAGTCGAGTGGTCAAAAGCGCTAGTCCAAAAGTTTTTGTTATCCTACTTCGAGGGTTCGACCCCCATACGGTTTTTTGCAAAATATTTAGCAGTTTTTGTCAGCATAAACTCTTTTGACAGGAGTTTTCTTTGTAAAATATGCGACTGCGTGCTGTAATCACGAGCAGTTCCAGCAACTATGGCATGATTTCTCGAGAAAATTGTTGTTGAATTTTTAGTTTGATTTCAACACAAAAGTTCTAAATGTAAAAATCGAACGTACACAAGTATTAATGCATTCTATGCATTGAAATACACACAAGTAAAAGCGAAGCTGAAATCTTATGGGTAAATTACGCAGAATTTTCACTCCGCGAAGGAACCTTGCCCCCTTTTGGGGCCTGCTTGTTTTAGTGATTGCAAACTTCGACAAAACATTGTTACGTATAGTGTACCTGCTGCCAGTCCGGTATCATACACTGACGGATAATTACATAGTTGGTAGTAGTATGACAGATCATGCGCATTAATGCCGATTATTCCCAAGCTAACAACGTAACTCGATGGTCTAGCGGATTGATTCTCGCTCTCGGTGCGACAGATCTGGGGTTCGACTCCCAATCGAGAAATTTTTTTTATTTTTCAAAATTATGTTTCATTTTGGCGCGCATTTGTAAAATACAATATTAACTACAATAATATTTTTCACAACACAGTAGCTGATCTGTATTAAACAATTAAATTTCCTAATGTCGAAAGGTTATCGCAGAGGCTCAAAATGGACACCCCGACGTCTATAAAATAAAAATTTTTTACTCAACAGACGTTTTTGTTGAGTTCGCAGTTCACCAGCAAGACTTTGGAGCTAATCAGCAGTAGATGTGTACATAAATCGAGATTTCCTAGTCTTTTATCCACAAATAATGGCCGCGTTTTATATTTCCTGTGGAATATTGACACTCAAGCCTCACATTTTAGCCACTCCTCACTCAGCAGAAGAGCTTGTTTGAGTTAAATCTCCCGTTTTTATATGTCTGCACAGTGGTGTACCCAGAAACAAGTTTCGAGTGGCATAACTTAGATTCTTTGTAATGAGTTAAAATGCATATTTTAGCTATTTTAGCTATTTTAACACTTAAATTGACATTGCAAACGCTAGGTCACTGAGCCACAGAGTTACAGGACACACAGGAAAAATTTCGAGAATTTTTTTATTTTTTAACCAAATTTGGTTAAATAAAGACGTATCACAATTTCTTTAGGTCGGGCAATAAATTCCAAATGTGAGGACCGTGTGTGAAATTTTACTCGAAAAAAAAACGAAAGTTATGATTTTTTCGTGTCGATTTTTGTCGAAGATGTTATGGGTGTGACTATTTTTGGAGGAAAGTTGTTGAACAAAAAAAATACAAAGCCGATACTGATGAGGTAAAAGCCCTTTCAAGCATTGAAAAACATTTTTTAAATGTTGCTTATTGTATTTTGAAAATGAAAGAAATTGTCTTAGCATTAAAATTTCAAAAAATTAAGCTGCTCATTTGGTAGAACAAAACGTAACAAAAGTCATGTAGAGCTTTTGTGCATCATTGAGTATATAACAATTATATTTTGCCAAAAATTAGATGCAAATTGACATTTATAGCGGATTTAATTTAAAAAGGAATGTCTTGATACTATGCCTGAAAAATGTGACGAATATTTTGTTAGCATATGTCAGTTATTCATAGTAGCAGCCTAAAGTACACTAAAGATAGCCCTATGAATAAAAAACTCGTAATTTACAGTACTATGCATTGTTTTTATTTTTTGTAGTCAAGCACCGCCTTTTCATTGTGGTAAAGCGGATGCAAGAAATTGCAAAAGTGTTAGGCGTGAGGGTAGAAGATATAATGATCTCAATGCCAAACCCTATCAGTGTTTTGCTGGAGTTGTATATGAAGGTAAGGAGGGTGCTGTGCTAATTACAGTTAACTATGATACGGTAGTCAGTGTTACTGATGGAGTTAGTTCGTTACTGACAACCATCACTCGGCCTAGGTTTCGCAGATTCATTGGTTGACATATTCGATTGGATTTTAGTCCAAGCTCAAACTTTAATTTTAATTATTTGGTGCAGTCCACCGGTGGTATATTAGTGTTACTTACTAAACAAAAAATTTAAATAGCGATTTTCCGGACTATGTTAAATTGGTACTGGTTTGATTTTTAAAACCAGCTGAAAAAAACTATGTTGTCTTACAGCGGCGTTGTCAAATTTTAGAAATTTTTGTTATTCTGTATTCAGTGATTAATTTTTATCTATTTGATATACAAATAGTTGATAATACATCATCAAAACATTACTTTACACATTTTTAAAATTACATTTATTTTATGTCGAATGATTAGTTTAAATTGTTTAATGTTTTTTTCCATTACTACTAGTAGTAACAAATACTTACGCAGTAGTATTATTATTTCCCCGACGTTTTGGAGACAATCCAAAACAACGTGAATATTTATAATTATATAACTTGATCTTTCAGGACTTCATGGATATCTGTGTTAGTAAAGTTTTAATAGTTTTAAGTGGTTTTCTGATATTTACTACGATAATTTAAAAAAAGTTGTTTGACTGTGATAAAGCCACTTTTAGTCTAAAGAGCAGCAGTTTTTAATCTTTAGTATAGATGGTTAGAGTTTAAACCATAGAACTCAAAGCTGAAATCAACAACGGTAATCGAAAATAAGTAAACTAAATTATTATGGGTGCAAATTTAACTTTCAGCTCAACGCTCCAATTGAGCTCCATATTGGTGACAATGAGTTGCCAACAGAATGAGTTGAGATGATGAAGATGATAGTGAATGAAAATACAGATTCACGTACTAAATCATGCACTAAATGTATATTCACGTAAAAATCCTGTGCTATTTTTAGATTAACACGAAATACATTTATTAAGTTTTTCAATGTTTTCGCTTTTCAATATTAAAAAACTAAATGCACCCATACTTGAATGAGTACCTGCTAAAACGGACAGTTATAAACCTACACTCTGTTATGATGTTATATTGTAATAAGTATAAAAGATTGAATTTGACACTTACTTTTAATTATTTTTATGAATAAGGCACTAGCACAATATAGGCACTGGTGTTGAATATAAAAAAATCAAAAAAATTCTGCTTTGTAAATTGTTGACAACCACGAAAAAACAATATAACACTCATATAGCATAGAAAAAATTTGTAAATTGACAGTAGAACTCGGTAGTATCGGGAAGTATCTGAAAAAATATCATGATTTTTTTAGTGTAATTCAGGTTTATAATTAATTTAATTAATTATTTAATTTTGTATTTTACTTTTGGCATGTAAAAAAAGTGTCTTGAAAAATTTGTTTTTAAAGTTTAAAGTTTAAAATTTGACCAACAATTTGAACAGCATGAACAACTTAATCAACACGAAAATGTATAAAATTGAAACATTTTTTTATAACCAGTGACTTTAGCTTTCGTAAAAATAGGTTAAAAGCTTTCCTAAAAACAATTATTTCAAGAAAACTTTGCAGTTAATGCATCCATCGACGTTATGCTACCTGCCTAGGCAAAAATTGCAAGCTAACTTGAAGCTAGCCTAATTTAAAGCCATCTGTTTCAGAAACAGCCGCTGCGGCAACAAAATTCCAAGAAAGAAAGACCAAACTTAGGTATTTCAATACAACCATTTACGTCAACCTAGCTTTCTAGGTAAAAAAAATTAAAAAACAGCCAGCCTAAAAACATCTATTTGAAGAGCACGGAAGCAGCTACATCAAGTAAAAAACACACTTGCAAAAAATGTGTTGAAAAAAATCAGTTTGAAACTAAGCTTTTTAAAACATAAATGAACAACTTAATTAAAACTAAAATGTATAAAACTCTTTAAAACTTCAAAGAACATTTCATTGTAACAAGGTTTGTAACCAACTTTAGCCTAGGTAAAAGGGTTGCCTAAAAACAACTATTTAAGAAACATTGCAACCGTGGCAAATTCAATGCATCCACGGAAATTAGCCTAGGTAAAAATAAAACAACTGGCCTAGCCTAGAAACATCTGTTATAAAAATGTGACGATGTATGTGTGCGTATATATTGTGTACGTATATGCTGTGTGTATTGCTACGTGTATCTGTGCGTATATGATCTTGAGCGTATCTAATTTGCATATGTGTCAGTCTGTGTTTCTTGCTGTCTGGATTGGCCGATCGGCCAGAGTGTAATAAACCATTGCTACGTCTAGTCGTCTGTCTGGCCTGTATTTTTGTACACTGCGTTCGCGGTGTCTGCTCTTTCTGCCCAACTCGGATCTTCACTGGAGGTTCCACCGAGATCGTCTGGTGTCTTGGTTGGTAAACAACTAAGTCACAACAGTGCAAACTGCTCCCGTTTAACCTGTTCCAGTGCCTGTCCAGAAATGGTAAGCCTCTGATGGTGAACTAATGGTCGGTTTTCGATTATTAGTTTAACTTTTTTTCATTATTGATTGGTGATTGTCGGTTTTCGACAACGCTGATGCCCTGAAGGTCACAGTTGCTGCTTGCTATTAACTTAGAATTAGTAATTGGCTGGATAACTGGTTTCACTATTACCCAGTTTTTGGTAGATAGTGTAGGGGCGCATACCCCTCATAATTTTATTAATTAGCGGCAGCAACGGTATAAAGGGCAAGATGCAAAACAAGGCAGACGAGGCCTTCGCTTTAGATGAGCGCACTATGCGCTCGAGTCAACGGAGGCTGCAGAGTCTAGATGCAGACAATATACGGCTGAGGCAGGCTAATGCAGAACTGGAAAAGGAGCTAGGAGGGGTTAAGAAGGAGCAAGGGAGTCAGAGGGACGCTTCTGCGCTAGAGTGCAAACTACTACCATTTAGTGGGGAACCGGGATCTATTTCGTTTCAAAAGTGGCTTAGACTGTTTGAGGCTAAGGCTACATTTCATGACTGGTCACTGATCAGAAAGCGAGAAAAATTGTCGGATATTGCACGACCCGGCGCTCGCAGCATACGAGGCTCTAGATCCGGTTGAGAAAAGGAACTACGCTAAGGTAATTGCGTTTCTCGAGAACCACTACAAACTACACAATGCCGATATGTACGCAATGATGTTGAATGCGAGAAAGCAAAGACCTGGCGAGAGCGTAGGACAGTATAGTCACGCAATGACGGAACTGGCTAATAGTGCCTTCGGCAAACCCACTGATGACATCCTGAACCAGGAAGTTCGTTGTAGCTTTGTGACTGGCCTAGAACCATGGCTAATGTGGGAGGTTATGCGCCAAGAGCCAAAAACTTTTTCTGATGCGGTCCGCATTGCGGCGACAAGAGGAAGAGGAAGCTGAACTTTAACCCGAACAGCCTAATGAAGCAAAAAGAATTGAAGAGACGGCTAGCGGACGGATGTCGCAAGTGAGAGACGACGAGCATATGTTCGGACTGGCGAATGTGGTTGTAATGGACGACCCGGACTTCGATATGTTCCAGCAGCAGCGTCGAGCATTGACTGAATTGCCGGCCGATGGAGAGACGGAGTTGCAGCCTTATTTTTCGTCTGTTTTAGACGAAGAAGCCGCTAATTCTGTTGCGGTGTTGACGGCGGCTGGAGATCTGGTGGTTTCCGAAACACTTAACGATTCACAGAAAAGGGCCGTTTCCCAAGCCATTACGCATGATTTGACTGTAATCCAAGGGCCCCCAGGAACAAGAAAAACAGCAACTGCGGTAGCCATTGTACTCGAGCGACTGGCTTTGGCACCAGAGACGAAAATACTAGTTTGTGCTTCATCTAATGCGGCTGTTGATGCCTTTACGGAGAAGTTGTTGATAAAGACGTGCCAGTCTAGACCCAAGATCGCGAGAGTATATCCGGACACCATTGATCCCTACATAGGGGAACCGTACAACTCCGTGTCCGTGGGTAACTTGGCGCTCCAACTTGGCGACAAGACGCTCCGACACGAGCACGAAAATTTTCTGGCTAACAACCTAACCGAGGCTGAGCTGAAAAAATACCGCCAGCGCATGGACAGGTTGAAACGGAAGGTACTGAAGGCAGCCCAAATAATTTGCTGTACAAGTAACACTTCCGGCCGCAGGCTTCTTAGAGAGGCCGAACTGAAATTTGATATGCTAGTTATTGACGAGGCTGCTCAAAGCACCGTTCCTGAAGCCCTGGTACCAATGGTCCTCTACCACCCGCGACAGGTTGTGTGCATCGGGGATCATAAGCAGCTACGTCCGACGGTACTGAGCCAAGAGGCGAGAACCAAGGGACTTAGTGTGTCCATGATGGAGTTACTGATTTCGCACAGGTGTTACGCGATCCTTCTGAACGAACAGTATCGAATGCCACCAAATGTGGCGGGATTTAGCAACACCAAGTTTTACAACGGTTGCTTGAAAAATGCAGCTACCCATGAGTTTTTCGAAGAATTACCAACGGGAATCCCGCTTATGCTGTGGGATGTATCGTGCTCGAGTGAGCGCGAGCAACAGGGAACTAGTTTCTGCACCGAAAAAGAGGCTGCAGCGGTTTTCGCCTCAGTGGACGCACTGGTAAGGAAGGCGAGAGTGGAGCCGGATAACATTGGAGTGATAACACCTTACAGTGCACAAAGGACTTTGTTACGGTCAAAATTGAAGCAACAGTTTCCTGGCGTGTCCGTGGATACCATAGACGGGTTCCAAGGCCAAGAAAAAGACTTCGTCATCGTTAGTTTTGTTAGAGCCTTCTGGATTTGTACAAGACAAGCGACGGCTCAACGTGTGTCTTACAAGAGCGCGTAGAGCGATGATTCTGATAGCGGATACAACTAAGTTGCAGCGATGCAATGGCCTATTTCGAGCTCTCTACGCTTACTGTCAGAACCGTAAGTGCATCAGAAGAGGTGAGGTATGGAGTCATTATCGGCCAGTCTTTCCTGTTTTAGGGAAAGGGTGCGCCAAGGAAGCCAAACCAGCTACGGCGGAAGAGAATGGTGAGCCGGATACGGTTCTTAGCGCGGATGGAGGCACAAGGTCACGTCTGTTTGCAACAGCAGAGGTGAATGGAAAACAAGTGCGAGGCTTGCTCGATGCAGGGGCCCACTTGTCGCTGATGCGAGTTTCCATTTTGAATCCACCAAAATCGCAGATTTTGCCAGCGCAGGTAACGGCTAGTGTGCTGAATGGCACTAGAATCAAGCTAATTGGGTCGATGTGGGTGGATATAAAGGTTGGATCCTGAACAGCCACGCACAGGATCTTGCTTATGCCTGATGACTATTCGCATGACCTGATAATTGGAACCGATATTTTGGACCAATGGGGTATATCGGAGGTGATCGCGAACCACTTGGGTATCTCGATACCTTCGAGAGTTAAATTGGCCACGTCTGTATCGGTAGATCTGATTCAGACAACCGTTATCCCGGCAAGAACGGAGAAAATTGTTCGTTGTTGCATGGGACAGGAAGTGTGCCCTGGTAAAACGGCTAGCTATATTTTCGAACCCCATTATGAAGCGCTAGAGGCACGCAACGCTGTTGCTGCCCGCGCACTGGTGAAACCAGATCAACCTTTTGTCCCTGTCCAAATCATGAACAGTGCTAACCATTCTGTGAAGTTATATGCGAACACTACCATAGGCTACATCGAGGAGTGTGAGCCTGTGGAATGGAACCATGATGCCAGAGATGTGGGAGTTACGGACTTTGTACCGACAGCGACCGTGTCGACGAACCAAATTGATGCATATATAGCGCGCCGCGATGTTAGGGAGAGCTTGAAAGAGGCACAGTCTACTCAGCGCCGCATGCATGATAGGCGTGCTCGTCCACGATACTACGCTATCGGTGATTGGGTGCTAGTCCATTTTCCAGTGGTAACCCCTGGGACAAGTCGCAAGTTGACTCATAATTGGCGCGGCGTTTATAAGGTAGTGGACATTGATCTAGAACGAGGGAATTTTCAAGTGGCAAAAGTAGACGACGGCAGTGGTGAGCTATGGGTTCACCACGACCGCCTGAAACCGTGCTATGGTTATGGACCGTGGGCAGATACTGCACGGCTAGGCGCAAAGGTGTTCAGCCGTAAGAGAGGGACAATAGTGTCGGACAAGGCTTGTTTTAAGCATTGTGGAGAAACACCAAGCGGGCAACCTAGCCACGGTTATAACCTAAGGTCACGTAGAGGCCTCGAACCACAGTTTTTGTAGTTCAATTCCACTTTAACTGCACATATTGTACTTGTTTGCAGGCGCGGATGATTGTCATTGGGAAGGAGCACCTGTTGTCGCGATTCTACTGCCATCAGGTCGACATCTACGACCGTTCGGATAGGCGACGTGGACAGCGCTACTCGGTTACGTCGGTGAAGATGGCGTATTGGTTCATCACCTTGGATCAGCACGGGCATCATTCGGCGGCAAAAGCGCTATTGGCCAACCCAAGCGCGAGATCTAAGCCGGATTTGTGCCGCTCCATCGCGGGTCAAACGACGGGTTTTTCTGTTTCCGCAGAGTGGGTTTTCCATTCTGCTGACATATACTACGCGGTCCCGGCCTACTTTGCCGAGAAAGTTCCTCAGTTTCGCGAAGCTTTGCAGCAATATGCGAATCGGGGCGAAGAGTATGAATTTTTGGCGTCAACCGGAACGAATGAGTATGTATGGGCGTGTGGGCTGTCCACAAAAGCGGCTTCGAAGTTGGGACCGGGCGACGCGTATCCTGGCTTCAATTTCTATGGTCATCTTCTCGTCAAAGTTGTGCGTGGGATGACCCGGAAAGATTTCAAATTGAAGTGGAGTTTGGACCATCTGATATCTAGGTCTGTTTTAGACCGAGGTAGCAGAATCGACCGAACTGTACTTGGGCTGTCTGACAGCCAGTGCCGGCAACTCCAAGCCGTAGAGCAAGGAGATGTGTTCCCTCTGTCCGGAAGTCAGTTTCACCAGATGACCGAGCTAATTGAGTCGCGCCAGATTGAACTGTCGCGTTACAAGTTTGTGATCATCTCGGGTGGCGTTAACTCAGCTAGCAAGCCGAGAAGCACCTGGAAGTCCACGTGGGTGCCACTACGCAATATTCTTCGAGCGCTGCGCGATGAACCTCACGGCCCAGTCGTCCTTTTGTCGTTGCCATTCCCCAATACGAGTGTCCCGGAGGTCACCGCGTACAACAGTTGGCTGCAGGGGGAGTTTCGCCGCGACTTCGAACCCCCCCCGCTTTCACTTGCACGACCCTACGGACGGCAACCCTTTCGTCACGAGCCGTGGCGGCGCGAACAGGCGACTGTTGGATCGGAGGCTGTTCCATGTCAATCACGCCGGGTTCCGTGAGATTTGGGAGCGGTGGTGCGATTCCTTTCCTCGCCTGGCCGTAGTGTCGTATACGCTGTCCGGGGGTATCTACAAACAGCGGCGCAGAGCGACTGAACGTGCGGTCAGTCCTGCCGGTCCGGGCCCATCAAAGAGGGGCCGACACTGACAATCGCGAACTGTTTCCCAGAGTACAAAGCACTTTTTTTTGTTAGGGGGGAAGTGTGACGATGTATGCGTGCGTATATATTGTGTACGTATATGCTGTGTGTATTGCTACGTGCATCTGTGCGTATATGATCTTGAGCGTACCTAATTTGCATATGTGTCAGTCTGTGTTTCTTGCTGTCTGGATTGGCCGATCGGACAGAGTGTAATAAACCATTGCTACGTCTAGTCGTCTGTCTGGCCTGTATTTTTGTACACTGCGTTCGCGGTGTCTGCTCTTTCTGCCCAACTCGGATCTTCATTAAAACGTCCACTGCAGCAAGTAAAATTCCAAGAAAATACAACTTAGCCAGCTTGCTTTCTTGGCAGCTCAAAATGTAATGTTTGTAAGAGCTCCGTTTACTACATCCCTGCCGGTCTATCTATTTTTTGTTTAAACAAGTAGAAAATAGACATGACTTTTAGCAAAATGTTAATTACGCAGCTTTAAAATGTATACAATAAAAACACATTGAAAAGAAAGATGGCTTCAAAGCTTTAGAAAATACAGGAAAATTACACGTTGAAAATGAGCTCCTGACATGTTATTTAGAAGCGGTATGTCTTTCAGATGAGTAGAGCTCCATAAGGACTCTAACAAAAATTTAACAAAAAAACAAAATGTCAATGATAGGCTCCTGAGGCAAAACAAAAATGTTAAAACTTAAAAAGTAGGCAGCGTAATAAGGCTGCTGACCTCCAGCGCGTTAGTGCATTAAAACAACCAGAACATATGCTGCTTAACAGCAATAACAGATGCTGCCTAGTAATTAACGCACGTAAAAATATGCCTACGTTAGTCGCCTACGCGAAAATTTAGGTAGAAAAGCACTGTAAATATTTATTATTGGCTAGCTAATTAAACAAAGGCAATGTTAATGCATAATTAAACAAAAGCATTAATTAATTATGAAAAATGTATGTATAAATAAAACAAAAATCATTGACATACTCTAATACATATTTACACTAGAAACAATTAATGCAGAATCATGTAAAATTGTGTGAACTCACCTTTGGCAGTCCATTGTCAGTCTCCAATGAGCAAGAGGCTTAGTCATCAATTCATGATTTAGAAGAGTAAGCTGAATCTAGCTTAAAGCTAAACTAACAGATTTATATTATCACAATAATTAATTTGAAGCATCTATACGCAGATAATGGTTGTAATTGACGTAAAAACAAAATGTAACCAAAGCATAAAAAAAGCTAACACATGTTAATTTTAACCAAACGTTTTAAAAGTCATTTTTTTCACTGGGCCGACTTAGACGTTATTACGACAGCAGCGGGAAATTTCTATACACTCGCGTTGCGTCAGTTGCTTTCTTTCAAATCGACAAACGTGCTTTCTGGGTTTTGCAATAAAAAATAATGCAAAGTAACATCTAGCAGGCTGCTAATGCTCGATTACGCTCACTCAACATATTACAAGCAAAAAAATATACTTATGATTTATTTTACCGGAGTATGTGGGCAGGCCTTTAGTTAGAAGTTTGAGAGTGTATATAAATATATGGAACTAAGCTAGTTAAATCTAAGTTTGCTGCAAAATTTTCTTCCAAATTTTAGTCATCTAGATAAGTCATCTGAACGACTCATCATGTGCGGCAGACTGACTCCCTCTCAGAAAACAATGTTTTATCAGGAATTGAAATAAACGTACAATAAACATAGGCTCCTGGCGTCGTATTTTGTGGCTTAGAAGCGGTAGGCTTTTTTTGGACAAGTAGCCCCATAAGGCCTAAATTTAGGTGAAAAAGACACGTTAAAGATAGGTTACTGGCGTAGTCCAAGGTGGCGTAGAAATCATATACTTTTTAGGAGAAGTTGCTCCAAAACTGCAAAAACATGAAGTCAAAAACACACGTTAAAAATAGACTCCTGGCGTTCGAAAAAGTGGCTTAGAAGCGGCATGCTTTTTGAAGGGTTGCTCCAAATCGCTAAAAATGGAGCTAAAAAACACGTTAAAAATAGGCTCCTGGCTTAGAAGCGGCAGTTTACC
>JASANF010016106.1:0-11781 GCA_030248245.1 Trissonchulus sp. WLG1_4
GACAC
The DNA here is from genome assembly GCA_030248245.1 of Trissonchulus sp. WLG1_4. NCBI lineage: Eukaryota > Metazoa > Nematoda > Enoplea > Enoplida > Ironidae > Trissonchulus > Trissonchulus sp. WLG1_4. Next base: position 6 of record JASANF010016106.1, read on the forward strand.
TCTTCCTATTATGCCTACGGGCGTGCGTCCAATGCGCAGCGCGAAATAGCCCGTTTATGTACGGTTTTGAGGGGGGGGGGGGTACCCCCCCTCAACTGAAGACCCCGTGCTCAACTGAGGGGGGGGGTACCCCCCCACAACTCAGCACCCCGTCTTCAGTTGAGGGGGGTACCCCCCCCCCCTCATTTCCAGACACTGACAAGGACTTTTGTTGATGTGCTGAACTGCGGGGGGGGGGGGTTACCCCCCCTCAACTGAAGACGGGGTACTGAACTGAGGGGGGGGGGGGGTAGCGCAAAGACTTTTTCAGTGTCTTGAAATGAGGGGGGGGTCCCCCCCCCCTCAACTGTTGCCGGGGTGCTGTGTTGTGGGGGGGGGGGTACCCCCCCCTCAGTTGAGCACGGGGTATCGAACTGAGTAGAGGGTACCCCCCCCCTCAACTGAAGACCCCGTGCTCAACTGAGGGGGGTGCCCCCCCTGAACTCAGCACCCCGTCTTCAGTTGAGGGGGGGTACCCCCCCCCTCATGTCAAGACATTGACCAGGACTTTTGTTGATGTGCTGAACTGAGGGGGGGGGGTACCCCCACCCTCAACTGTAGACGGGGTACTGAACTGAGGGGGGGGGGGTAGCGCAAAGACTTTGTCAGTGTCTTGAAATGAGGGGGGGGGGTACCCCCCCTCAACTGAAGACGGGGTGCTGAGTTGAGGGGGGGGGTACCCCCCCCTCAGTTGAGCACGGGGTATCGAACTGAGTAGAGGGTACCCCCCCTCAGTTGAGTACGGGGTCTTCAGTTGAGGGGGGGGGTACCCCCCCCCCTCAAAACCGTACATAAAAGGCCTATTTCGCGCTGCGCATTGGACGCGCGCTGCTAGGCATAATAGGAAGAGTGTCATACTCTTCCTATTATGTACTCTTGCTAAAAAGAAGAAGCAAACAAGCCTTTGGAAGAACTCTCGGCAAGTTGGGTGAAGATCTAGCGCAGTCAGGGGAAGGGCTTGGCTATAGACCGAAAAGCATAAAAGGCGTCAAGAGACTCAAGAAGCGTCGAAAAGATATTTACACTTGAGGAACATGGCTAAACAAGTTGATGAATCTTCCTTGCCTGGGTTCAAGAGTGAGCTCGATCTTTTCTCTACACCACCAACTCAAGTGGCAGTAGAAAAAGGCTATTGGGCAGAATATTACCCTCAGAATCCTGTTACCAATGAAGGTCCATATCGCATACATGTACCAAAAGACTCCTTTATGTTGGATTTACACAAAAATCATCTTTATCTAAAATTAAAAATTGTAGACTCTGAAGATAATCCCGTAGAATTGGTCAATGCAAACACAGTTGCAGTTGCTCCTATCAACTTGATTGGAAAGACATTCATTGAGCGATTGGTAGTGAAACTAAATGATAAGGAAATTTACAACTCAGGTCCGCTGTATGCCTATCAAGCGTACATGGAAACTTTGCTAAATTTTGGTTGGGATGCCAAAAATTCTCATTTACAAACAGCAATGTATTACAAAGATGCAGCCGGTCATTTCGAAGACCTAGCTAGTGTTGCCATAGTAGCGCGAGGAAAACCATTTACTGGAGGTAATTATGTCGAACTCATGGCCCCACTGCATTGTGACCTATTCAAGCAGGATCGTTATTTGCTTAGCGATTGTGATTTGTCCATTGAAATTTATCGTAATTCGGACAGTTTTTGCTTATTGTCCAGTAGTAGGCATAAAATTACTGTTGAGGATATGCGATGGTATGTGTATAAGGTGAAACCACATTTGCCTAGCGGAGTACAATCTGTGGTTGAAAATTCAATTTTTACTGGTCAACTACCTAGAAAGGTAATAGTGGCAATGGTGAACGCAACAGCATTTAATGGAAAATTTGAAAGAAACCCACTAAAATTTAAGCATTGCAATGTTAGTGAAATTGCGTTAAAGTGTGGCGATGAGTATATTCCGAAATATCCGCTAAGATGTCACTGGAATGAGTACAACTATAGTTTTCCTTACACATATTTGCATGAAGCTGATGATATGGCCAATAGCAATCTCGGTACAGATATAACCTATGAGGAATTTAAAAGGGGTTATACCATGTTTGCTTTTGATCTAACTGCAGACAATGTGGGCAGTGGAGTAATGCAGCTTATTCGTGAAGGTGATTTGAGCCTATCTATGCAGTTTAGTATTCCGCTTACTCAATATATACATGGCGTTCAACTAATAATATATGGTGAATTTGATAATTTGATTGCACTAGACTCAAACAGAACACCATTTTATGACTATGCAGCCTAAACATCAGAATAAATAGCTGTTATGGATACTTTAGAGTTGGAAAGGGTTATAGCAAGAGACAAGTGTATGAAAAAGTCTTTTCTGGGGGTTTTTGCCTCAGATCGGTTACCTGAAGTATTTGTTAGACCAGCTTGTTTTATTGCAAACACAGACCCGGCTAATAAGCCAGGCAGGCATTGGGTAGCATTCTATATAGACAAATATATAGAGTATTTTGATAGTTATGGCATTGAACCATACGCAATGTTTAAAAAATACATTCAAAAAATTGGAGGTAATTTGATCTATAACCCTTATTGCCTACAAAATCTAAATACTAATGTTTGTGGAGAATATTGTGTTTATTTCCTGTACAAACGATGTCGTGGATGTCCACTAGAAGATATTGTTCAACAATTACGTCAACGACCATCACAAAATGACACTATAGTTAAGGATTTCACCGATAAACTTAAAATACATGGATCAAGAGGTGGCCAGTCGTGTCAGTGTCGGAATCAATAAAAGCTTGAACAGACAGATCTTGCTACCATACTATTACTACTATAAACCCCTATTGCCATCATGTTGCTCACAAACACTGCAGTCGACAAATCCTTTGCTGACAGCTCGGTGAAGACTTTGCACCTGACTGTCGGTAATCGAGAAGGACCAGTATTAACCCCAGATGTTGTAAACGATGTCCTAGATGCTCACCTGATTGGTTGTAAGGCAAAAGACTGGCTACTGGTAATAGTCAAGGATATTTATAACAACACTTTATATCACAAGTTTACCACTAAAGGTGAACTAACGCTTGGAAGCTACGAGAAGAAAGTCTTAAAGATTAACATTTTTCACATTCAAAAGAACAAAAAGATACCAAATGTTACGGTGGAAAAGGGTGTAGTTTCAACAGACAATGCCCGCTACGTGGAATATCAAGTTTTTACAGAAGACCGAAGCCCTCTTACGTCGGCCCAGTTGAATCATTTGCTGTCGCTACGTTTCGTGTCCAGTGTTCCAACCCAAGATTTCCTACATTTACATATCACAGATAAGAATGGCGTAGTGAAATTGAGCCGAACAATGTACAAGAGTCAGCTCGCAGATGCGTTGACCGATTTTGGAGAAAATCAACTAAACATCAAGATTTTAGACATGCATCTTCAGGAATGGTGACACATTATTAATTCAATTATTTGTTAATTATCATTGCATACTATTGCCGTTGTTTGTTGTAATTGTCATGATTTATCATCATTATTATTTCATATTACATAATATTGTTATTGTTTATCGTTTGTTTTTAATAAAATTTATTTAATTTTATTGCGTTTGACGTCATTCTTAAGTACTTTAGATCAGGCACCATTCACTGACACTTGACAGAGGGGGTCAGGTATTAAGTGTCTACTAGGTAATTGCCAAGGAGGGGGCAGGTAATAAGTTAATTTTACTGCTACTACTACCTTAAGTTCACTTAAGGGGGTAGTGTCGCGAAAGCAGTCGATTTTGCGCGACTATAAAACTTTTTCAGTAAAAGATAGGTCATTGTTCTTTATATATTCTAAAAATATGTTTCAAGGCAAATATTTTTGCCAAGTTTCAGAAAAATTGATGCAGCATACAGTTAGCAGTGAAGTCGCAAAGTCGGAAAAATGACGTTTTGAAAACCTATTCACATTCGATAATTTCGTCACAATTAAAAAACTTTTTGTTTAGATTCTTTACATAAACTGAAAGCACATATACTTTAGTTTATGTACACAAAATTTAGTGCAAATTGCTTGAGTCGTTGTGGAGTAATGCCTGTTTGAACTGTGAAACTGTGCGTAACCTGTAAGGTACTCACAGCAATGATGATAAATTGTAAAAAATTTAGACACTTATTTTGAAATCAAAAGAAAAACGAAGCTTCATTTTTCATTTTTCTTATTTGTGGCAAAAAATGGTGCGTCAAAACATATATATTGCTCGCATTGATCGAACTATTAATCGCTCAGTAACCGTTCATGCCCGTGCGGTACCATTTTAGCTAAAAACCGTCATAAGGTATACTAAACCTACCATACATACCCACAAAGTACTAAATTAGCTTAGCTTTTTTATCAAGTTGTAGTGATAATGATAGGCTAGACAATGACACAGAAATTATAGTGATCGGTTTCGTAAAGACCAAGTAAATGGCCATGACCGTAAAATGTGCGGTATGTTTTTAGCCACACAGTACATGAGCGTGTTTGAAAAACCGCCATAAAGTATACTAAACCTGCCATACCTGCCAATAAACTAAGAGTTAAGCTTAATTTTTTGTATCACCTTGTAGTACGGGTGATAGGCTATAAGATGAGGTATTGCTTGACTAGCTCGGTCCTATAACAGCTAAGTTATTGTCCATGCCCGTAAAATGTGCGGTATGTTTTTAACCAAAAACTTCCAATAAGGTACCTAAACATAGCTATAGCTAACTAATAGGTAATAATTCAGCTTAATTTTTTATATTACCGTGTAGCCCCAAAGATGAGCTATAAAATGAGCTATTGATTGGGTTGATAGGGCAAGTAATCGCTGAACTACAGCTAATTTACCTAAAATACGTAATCTACAGTAACCTACCTAACTAGTTTTCTGCCACTAGTTGGCATCAGTTTAATCGCCCTAGGCTATACACGTGTTTTAACCACACATTACGTAATTTACCAAAAAAACACTAATAAAATTCATATTAAATTAAACATGTAAAATTATTAACATTAAAAATTGCAAAATTATTAAAATTTAAAAATTAAAATTAAAAAAGTTAAAATTAAAAATCATTATTAAAATTAAAAATTTACGGAATTTAAGGCTCCTGCCTACAGCCACGACGCCATGAGTCATCCTAGGCTTCAGTCAAATCACCTACTATTAGCCATTAATCATTCCTGGTTACTGCCAAACTATTAGGTTTACAAAATATGTATATTTAGCAATAGGTAAATCTACCCTTAGCGTAGGAGTTTAGCCTAGATTTTTATGTCAGCTTGTAGTACTTATGTTATACGATGACATAATGCTCACGGTCTTGTAACTGCTGATTAATTGTCCGTGCCCGTTCGGTATGATTTTAACCAAAAACTTCCACTAGGTATACTAAACCTGCCATACCTGCCAAAAAACTAAGAAATTAGCCAAGCTTATTATATCAACTTGTAGTACGGGTGATAGGCTACACAATGACATATTGATCGGGTTGATTGGTCCTATAATGGCTAAGTAATCGACCATGCCCGTAAAATGTGCGGTATGTTTTTAGCCAAAAACCGCCATAAGGTACCTAAACATAGCTATAGCTAACCACCAGGTAATAATTCAGCTTAATTTTTTATATTACCGTGTAATCCTAATGATAAGCTATAAAATGAGCTATTGATCGGGTTGATCGGTCAAGTAATAGCTGAGCTACAGCTAATTTACCTAAAATACGTAGTCTACCGTAAGTCACCTAACTAGTTTACAGCCACTAGTTGGCATCAATTTAAACGCCCTAGGCTATACACGTGTGTTATTCAATTTAAAAAAACTACCGGAAAAACCACACACATTACGTAATTCACAAAAAACAAAAACAAAAATTGTAAAATAGTAAGAAATTAAACATGTAAAATTATTAACATTAAAAATTGAAAAATTATTAAAATTTAAAAATTTAAATTAAAAAAATTAAAATTAAAAATCATTATTAAAATTAAAAATTTACGGAATTTAAGGCTAGGCTCCTGCCCACCCAATTCGCTAGACTGGAGCTAGACTGGAGCAAGACTGGAGCCAGACTGGAGCTTACACGTTAAAGATAGGCTCCTCACAGGATTTTACACGTTAAACATAGGCTCCTGCCAACCCGGCTCCTGCCCACCCAATTCGGCGTGAGATCAGTACGCTATACTACTATGAATCAGTTTATATTTTACTGTTGTTAAAAAGTTGTTGAAACAAACAAAATTGTTGAACATGAGTTTAGTTTACAACCATCTGAAAGCCAAGAAAATTCTCTATCTATTAATGTAAACTTCACATGCAGTTGCAGCATGAAAACACAAGCTATTTTGAAAAGAAAAATAAAGTCTCAACAAGCCCAATCTGCGGCAAAAGCTTCAGTAAGCGTCAAGCATTTTCTTTCAAGTAAACGGACCAGAGGTCAGTTAAAACCTGTTGTGCAGCGCTATCTCATTATACGGTAGCCTGGGGCTGGTGCCTTTTGTCGCCTTATACTGCAACTCACTTTAACTTTGAGGTAAGCTGTTTGGTAAGTACAATACCAGGGACACAGAAGTTCGTTATGAATGCAATCAGAGAAACACAAGTGCGTCTGCTGAGGAAGAAAGCGAACATCTGTGGTGGAAGTTATACTTTAGTAGCTAGTCTTAACGTCGGATTTTATCAGTGATTAAAACGTGATAGTAGACAGTTTTGAGTCTTGTTTCGAAAATTGTAGCCATTTTATTCCTGCTTTACTGGGTGTTCTGAAAAACAGCTTTGAAATTAGCCTCATGTAAAAAAACTGCTATTCTGGAACTACCACCTTAAGCGCATAACTGAAAATAGAATTTCAGTTCAGCGTGTAACTAGGTAACTGATTTAAGGAAATTCAGTTCTGCTGTGGGAATGTTACGTGAAATACTGAAGGCAAACATATCACGTACCGGACATGATGCTTCCATTGAATGTGCACGTTTCAATTTGTCGATGTATTTTAACCACAGATCGCATATATTATATATAATGAAAGGAATATGACACCCTCTTTTCAGTTTTGTAGCGCGGTTGATACATTGCACATTATTAGCCTTCAAAAATACAGGCCCAAACGGGACACATTGGGTCATCCAAAGGGTTTCAGGAAAAATTATTAACCATCTGATCGTGGCAAACTTTTATCTACACCAACAACGTGAGATTACTGTGTCACTCGATACAATTATTTTATTTGCAATATTTGCAATATTTGCTGTGGGCTGAGGGCACCCTGAGGTACTTTAGATATTTTAAAAAATAATAGCACGTAGCATCAATAATTCTGAACTCTTGTTGAAATCTAGTTCTGAAAATCGGAGGTGTTCGTTAATCAGCTTTTAGAAAAAAATAAATATTAATGAGCAAATTTTCATATATACAGCTGGAGCGCTCTAAACATTAGCCCGGGATGGTACCTAACTACCTAGTGGAATCAAAGCAGCACGTACGTGTTGATAAAATTGATCACAACTGTTATAAATCTAACTTACTTCAACTTCAACACCTTTGCGAGTTGGTTGGTTAGACGGTAGCGCGTTAGCGTGCAAATCTGATGACAGGGGGTTCGATTCCGTCCTTTTACCTTTTTTGCGTTCCATAATCTCAAACGGTATTGCACGTAAAATAGATGTGTTTTCAGTAGCCCTTGTAGTTTAACACTGAATCCATCCGAACTAACGAAGGAAACACTGCAAAACTAATGTGACACACGCACTGTTAGACTGAAGCACAGGTTACACAAACCAACTGACAAAAGATTAATACAAGCTCAGTGTTATTGTCCAGAATCAAAATTAAAGACCTGTTGTGCTGTGGCACAACAGGAACAAGTAAAAGTTTACTGCAAAAGTAGTTCAGTGAGTGAGAAGTTAGAAGGGTTAACGTTTGACAACATTAGGCCTGTTGCGCATTAAAAACTAATCGCAAACAAAAAGTACGTAAATCATTAAAAAAGGTTTGCAAATACCTTTGGGGATATTTTGGAAAGCTTTCAGCGAAATTGATTGAGAAACTTCGAAGAAATTCAAGAAAGTTTATATCTCAAAAGTTTCTCAATTCCGCTGAAAGTTTACCAAATTATCCCTAAAGATATTTGCAAACCTTTTTTAATGTTTTTGCAAGCAGACTATGAATAAATAATGAGTTATTAAACTTTTATTCCTATCTTAATGCTTATCAACGCATCAGCGATTATATACTAAAGTGTGTTACGCAGGGAATCTACGCGCTGATTGGTCAGCCACATGTTGCATAGAATGTCAACATGTAGCCTGAAAACGACCAGCGCATCTACCTGTGCTAGAACACAGGCAGGCTGGAGAGTGTCTCACTCTTCTTCTATATAGAGTGAGAAGCTATTATGTACTCTTGCCCACATGTATGTCATCCAGTCCATAAAAATTTTGTTTTAAACTTTAGTTCAAAGTTTCGCACTTTGTGAAACGTATATTAGTCAGTGAATTGTAAAAAAAGTGAAAAATGACCATGTGTGAGTTAGCCCGATCCGATTATTACAGTAAGACCACGTAATCTGGACTTGGTGGTATTTTGAAACGATGGGGGTATTCCCTGAAATCAAGTCACCGAGCTGGCAGTGTGCTGAGACGAGGGGACTACCACCCTGATTTCAGATGGGTTCACCCCTCTGATATTAGGATGTTATAGGGCTATTTCAGCCAAAGCATCATTCCAGCCGATTAGCTAGAATAGGAAAGTTATACTCTTCCTTATTATGTACTATTGATCATACATGTACAAGGGGTCTTGGTCTGTGGGGCTTTCTTGTCTCAGACTTTTCGAAATTTTCGGGGGGCTTGTCCCGACTTTTCAGTGGCTTGAGCGGACAAAAACACAAAAATTCCAAATTTTTGCCAAAAAATTGGAAATTTTTGACAAAATTTGGCGATTTGAAGAAATTTTTTGCTTTTTGCTCATGTTTGCACTATTTTACGGCAATCTGGAGCAATTTTGAGTGTTCAGGCAATCAGGCGCCTTTAGTTCAGCATCAATTAGGCATGCTTGTCCCGGTGGGTCAAATCTGAGGGGAGGGGCTTGTCCCGCCAGACCTCCCCCCATGTACACGTGCTGACCAGAGGTCAGTTAAAACCTGTTGTGCAGCGCTATCTCATTATACGGTAGCCTGGGGCTGGTGCCTTTTGTCGCCTTATACTGCAACTCACTTTAACTTTGAGGTAAGCTGTTTGGTAAGTACAATACCAGGGACACAGAAGTTCGTTATGAATGCAATCAGAGAAACACAAGTGCGTCTGCTGAGGAAGAAAGCGAACATCTGTGGTGGAAGTTATACTTTAGTAGCTAGTCTTAACGTCGGATTTTATCAGTGATTAAAACGTGATAGTAGACAGTTTTGAGTCTTGTTTCGAAAATTGTAGCCATTTTATTCCTGCTTTACTGGGTGTTCTGAAAAACAGCTTTGAAATTAGCCTCATGTAAAAAAACTGCTATTCTGGAACTACCACCTTAAGCGCATAACTGAAAATAGAATTTCAGTTCAGCGTGTAACTAGGTAACTGATTTAAGGAAATTCAGTTCTGCTGTGGGAATGTTACGTGAAATACTGAAGGCAAACATATCACGTACCGGACATGATGCTTCCATTGAATGTGCACGTTTCAATTTGTCGATGTATTTTAACCACAGATCGCATATATTATATATAATGAAAGGAATATGACACCCTCTTTTCAGTTTTGTAGCGCGGTTGATACATTGCACATTATTAGCCTTCAAAAATACAGGCCCAAACGGGACACATTGGGTCATCCAAAGGGTTTCAGGAAAAATTATTAACCATCTGATCGTGGCAAACTTTTATCTACACCAACAACGTGAGATTACTGTGTCACTCGATACAATTATTTTATTTGCAATATTTGCAATATTTGCTGTGGGCTGAGGGCACCCTGAGGTACTTTAGATATTTTAAAAAATAATAGCACGTAGCATCAATAATTCTGAACTCTTGTTGAAATCTAGTTCTGAAAATCGGAGGTGTTCGTTAATCAGCTTTTAGAAAAAAATAAATATTAATGAGCAAATTTTCATATATACAGCTGGAGCGCTCTAAACATTAGCCCGGGATGGTACCTAACTACCTAGTGGAATCAAAGCAGCACGTACGTGTTGATAAAATTGATCACAACTGTTATAAATCTAACTTACTTCAACTTCAACACCTTTGCGAGTTGGTTGGTTAGACGGTAGCGCGTTAGCGTGCAAATCTGATGACAGGGGGTTCGATTCCGTCCTTTTACCTTTTTTGCGTTCCATAATCTCAAACGGTATTGCACGTAAAATAGATGTGTTTTCAGTAGCCCTTGTAGTTTAACACTGAATCCATCCGAACTAACGAAGGAAACACTGCAAAACTAATGTGACACACGCACTGTTAGACTGAAGCACAGGTTACACAAACCAACTGACAAAAGATTAATACAAGCTCAGTGTTATTGTCCAGAATCAAAATTAAAGACCTGTTGTGCTGTGGCACAACAGGAACAAGTAAAAGTTTACTGCAAAAGTAGTTCAGTGAGTGAGAAGTTAGAAGGGTTAACGTTTGACAACATTAGGCCTGTTGCGCATTAAAAACTAATCGCAAACAAAAAGTACGTAAATCATTAAAAAAGGTTTGCAAATACCTTTGGGGATATTTGGAAAGCTTTCAGCGAAATTGATTGAGAAACTTCGAAGAAATTCAAGAAAGTTTATATCTCAAAAGTTTCTCAATTCCGCTGAAAGTTTACCAAATTATCCCTAAAGATATTTGCAAACCTTTTTTAATGTTTTTGCAAGCAGACTATGAATAAATAATGAGTTATTAAACTTTTATTCCTATCTTAATGCTTATCAACGCATCAGCGATTATATACTAAAGTGTGTTACGCAGGGAATCTACGCGCTGATTGGTCAGCCACATGTTGCATAGAATGTCAACATGTAGCCTGAAAACGACCAGCGCATCTACCTGTGCTAGAACACAGGCAGGCTGGAGAGTGTCTCACTCTTCTTCTATATAGAGTGAGAAGCTATTATGTACTCTTGCCCACATGTATGTCATCCAGTCCATAAAAATTTTGTTTTAAACTTTAGTTCAAAGTTTCGCACTTTTTGAAACGTATATTAGTCAGTGAATTGTAAAAAAAGTGAAAAATGACCATGTGTGAGTTAGCCCGATCCGATTATTACAGTAAGACCACGTAATCTGGACTTGGTGGTATTTTGAAACGATGGGGGTATTCCCTGAAATCAAGTCACCGAGCTGGCAGTGTGCTGAGACGAGGGGACTACCACCCTGATTTCAGATGGGTTCACCCCTCTGATATTAGGATGTTATAGGGCTATTTCAGCCAAAGCATCATTCCAGCCGATTAGCTAGAATAGGAAAGTTATACTCTTCCTTATTATGTACTATTGATCATACATGTACAAGGGGTCTTGGTCTGTGGGGCTTTCTTGTCTCAGACTTTTCGAAATTTTCGGGGGGCTTGTCCCGACTTTTCAGTGGCTTGAGCGGACAAAAACACAAAAATTCCAAATTTTTGCCAAAAAATTGGAAATTTTTGACAAAATTTGGCGATTTGAAGAAATTTTTGCTTTTTGCTCATGTTTGCACTATTTTACGGCAATCTGGAGCAATTTTGAGTGTTCAGGCAATCAGGCGCCTTTAGTTCAGCATCAATTAGGCATGCTTGTCCCGGTGG
>JASANF010016107.1:0-18106 GCA_030248245.1 Trissonchulus sp. WLG1_4
ATCGAAAGATCAAATGTGTGAAATATTTTGCTTGCTCGCTCGCTACGACGCTGGACTCTTGTTTTCCACGAAATTAATCGGCCAATGCTTTTGTCAGTCTTCTGCCAGTTTATACCACTAAGGGTAGTGGTGCTCAAATAACGTCTGAATGCGAACACAAATATTTGTTTGTTTTGTTTCAGGTGAAAGGGAAAGATGCAGTTGGCGCTACGATGGACTTCATGGAATTGGAGCGCCAACGGGGTATCACCATCCAGTCTGCGGCCACTTATATCGACTGGAAAGGAAATAATATTAATATTATTGATACGCCTGGTATGTTCAATAACCTGTTTTTTGTATAGTAATGACTAATGAGTCGCGTTTGATTTTACTCATTCTATTGATTTGACTTTAATTAAAAAAGTTAGGAGCATCGATACTAGGCAAAGATTCTCTATTCCTGTTTACAAACTTAAATTATCGAGGTGAAGAAAAAACCTTACGGATTTTATAGAGGTGAAAATTGTCAGCGTTTCCTGTACGAATGGTTTGCCATAGGTTTGTATTAAATAGCTGAAAAGCGTGTCCGAAAGTGTACTACCACGCCAAATTTTTTGAAGCGCCGCGGCTGTTAACTTGTAATTATGGTGTTTCATGTATCAAAAATTACAAAAATTGATAAATGACAAAAACTACAGAAGAACATAATATGTAACTTTGATTGCAAAACGTTATTCTGCCGTTTTGATCCATACCATCACCCTTTACTAATTTAGAAATTGACTGTGAGCGAAATAGCAATTAATTGCCGAATTAAGTATGCAGAATTGCAGATATCAAATCCATGATATTCATTTAGCTTCTTCGACAGTATCGAAGAAAATCGCAATTTCATCTAACCCCAGAATAACAATCGATAGAATAACTTTTCAGCCTAATATATATATAGTTTAAGAGTTACCGTCTTTGGTTTCAGGTCACGTTGATTTCACGGTAGAAGTAGAGCGAGCCCTGCGTGTTTTGGACGGAGCAGTGCTGGTGATTTGTGGGGTGGCCGGTGTGCAGAGCCAAACATTCACTGTCAATCGTCAGCTGTCGCGATACAATGTTCCCTTTCTCACTTTCATCAATAAACTCGATCGACAGGGCGCTAATCCCTATAGAGCTATTGATAGTTTAAGGTTATTCTGTTTATTGTGTTGTGGCAAAATAGAAGTCCACTTCTATGCGCGAAATGGTATAATTTTTGATATATGGTTGTTAATAAGCTCGAAATTCAGGTCAACTTATTGTATAAAATTAATGACGGTTCTTTAAGGCCCAAAATGTGCTTTACGTTTGGCGTCATTACGTGTGCCATAGGCAAAGAAGTTTACAACTGCTCTGGCTGCAGTTTTGTTCACATCTGAGATGTGCGGGTAGCAGAGACTACTTTGTGTGCAGATTAGAGGAAAATCTGAAATTAGAGAAATTAGAGAGAAATTAGAGAATCTGAAATTTTCACCTTTACAACATAGCACTACCCGTGTGTTACTGTCTGTCTGTCCAAGTGCAGCAAACTAACTAGCTGACGCAGTCCCCGTTCTCACCTGTTATATTTTCTTATATAATGGAACTCTGAATTCTAATACGCAGATGTGGCTTAACGGTTGTATTTTTAGGAAAAAACTAAACCACAACTCAGCATTTGTTCAGCTGCCCATGGGATTGGAAAGTGATATGAAGGGTCTAATTGATTTAATTAATTTAGAAGCTCTATACTTCGAAGGAGAACAGGGGTAAGTTCACGTCTGTTCATACTCCGCAATCGTAAATACGTTACAATAGTCGTCTACAAACCGTTTTTTATACTCTAAAAATCAGAACTGAACGGACGGTGAATTCGTTATACGTGCCATCATTTTTTAAGCACTGCACTTTGAACTAGGCTATGCTATAGATCTCTTGTATCCCAGTAATGTTAGGCCGTTACAGCCTACAATTCCGAATTGGCATTTGAAATCGGAGTACCTGCTCTCTGGTTAAATTTTGAGTACGCTTCGTACGAGTACCAAAAAATGCCGTAAATTTACCAAAATTCTAGAAGACAGTGCCATTGTTGCCTACTTTTGCATAGATTTTGGAATTCTTAATGGGTGATTGGACGATCTTTTGTAGCTGTTGTATGAGAGTTGTGACGGTTGCAGATTTTAAGGTTTGCCTTATTTTCCCTTAAATTAGGCCTCAGGCTGAAGCTTAGGCTTAGGGTTTAGGCATCTTCTTTTTCTTCTGTGATTACCCACTTCAAGATACCCTAGATTTTTTGGACCCTCTCCCCTTGCCTTCGATTGGGTGGGGGCGCATTTCTCCTCAAACCATCTTTTTTCTTGACGGGTTTTTTATTGCAGAATTGATATTCGTAAAGACGAAATTCCAGCGGAACACAGAGCTGAAGCTGAAGAAAGACGAGAGGAGCTGATTGGTTAGATTGTAATATATGTGTAGTGTTTTTTTTTGAAATCCATAGTGTGAATACTTAGCGGATGGTCATTTTTTGTGAGTTTGGTGTTGGGAAAAATATGAAGTTTAACGTTTTTAAAGTTACTATTTGCGCTGTTGAATGCGTTGTTGCCAAATGGAAAAATGACATCGTTATGAGGCACTGAATGCGACGGCTGACAAAAAACTATTCATTTTAGGTTGTTAACTTTAATTTGCACTAGACTATTTGCAATGATGCTTATACATTTATAAAGAATGTAATGAAGTTGTAAATGAATTCTTGAAGACGGCAACATCTGAAGCCATATTTGCCAGTTTTCGAGTTAATAGTGTACGCTAATAAATTTTCTCATATATACTTTGAAATAAAATATAGCAGATTGGACAAATGCCAAGGTTTCTTCATGGGAGTTAAACCCTTCAAGTGAAAATCGTATGGAACTTGCGTAGCAGTTTACTGTCTTTATGGTCTTTATAGAATGTGTGAGTAATGCTGATGATAAACTTGGTGAATTGTTCCTACAAGAAAAGAAACCAAGTGTAGACGATCTGAAGGTATAGTTTATTTTCATTACAAAAAGTATTAGTCTGACGTTTTTTGTTTAAATTTTTAGGAATTGTTTATTTAAGCTTGATATTTAAGTCTACAACTTTGTTCGTGTGCAATTTATTTTCAAAATGTCATATGATATGTATAGGTTTATGTGATTTGCTACCATATTGATGAGTAGCACTGAGGAGTATGATTCGTTAGCATCTGTTTTTTTTATAAAATTGGCTCCCGGCCCCTAAACCAAGAACTAATCTGAATTTAATTTGTGTACCGATTTAAGAAGAAACTAATTTATTAAAGTTATCAAATTTCAGGCAGCGATTCGGCGAGCCACTATTTCACGTCAATTCTCGCCCGTGTTCGTCGGCACTGCGCTGAAGAACAAAGGCGTGCAACCGCTGCTCGACGGAGTGATCGACTACCTGCCCAATCCCTCTCAAGTTCACAACTATGCTAATGTCTTGGAAAAAGAGTGCGTCAATAGTTTTGAGTTCATCACGGATTTTGGCTTATATTAGATTGTAGGGTAGGCTATGGATCATTTTTTCGAGAGTATAAACGAAAATTATTATTTCTGATTTAAACTGCGAAAATAGCACTACCACTAAAATGGCTGTAATTTGCCATGTAAGTTTTTCATTTTTCATTCAATTTTCTTAGTGTTTTTTGTAATAATTATTGCTCTTTTCGTTTTAGTGGAAAACAGTCAAAGGTAGAACTGTCTTCACAAAGAACAGATGAAAAGCCACTGGTCGCATTAGCTTTCAAATTAGAGGTATATAATTTTTAACATGATTCAATCAATAGTATTGTTTATTACATTTTTCTCTGCAATGTCTTGGTCGATATTGCTCGCGTCTGTAATTAAACCCAGAATCGTGGAAAAGATAAGAGATCGCGAGTAATTTGGTGTTAAAAAGGTAGTAGCCTTACGCCGTTCTATGTGGGCCGTGGAATGTAACAAACATGCCGTGCGTACACTCTTTGGTGCCCTACGCTACGCAAATTGGACTAAAACTAAAAAAAAAATTAGCACCCATACTCGTAGATTTGAAAATCATGTAAAAAGTAGTGTAACAATGCTTGTCTTGTTGGCAACTCTTGGTATTAATTAAAATTATTTTTCAAGTATGTATATATTTATTTTCTTTTTTAATCGAATATAAATTGATGTTTTTTGCTGGGTAAAACCTATCTGAGTTGGCATGAACGATTATGTCGATCAAAAATGTAATATTGTAGTTCTAAGAAAATTAATTGTTTAACTATTTTTGTTAGCTCATAACTTCTTTGTATTATTTTTCTACTTGATTAAAAGTTTGCTGCACGACAAGACAGAAACCATTGTCTGATCGTGAATAATGAAAATATTTACGGGCTTACAGTTGAATTAAGTTGAATTTGGCGATTAAATAAGTTTAATAATTGGTTTATTGGAAATTCATTCATTTATTTAACACTCTATGTTTCTCCCACTACTTATATTTTTTTTGTTTTTTAGGCAGGCCAATTCGGACAGCTTACTTATTTCCGCATTTACCAGGGCAAGCTGTCTCGCGGTGATACAGTCTTCAATACGCGGGAGAATAAAAAAGTGCGCATACAACGGCTGGTCCGAATGCACGCTATGGATATGGAGGTACTAGACAAAGCATTTTCGACTTTTCAACATGTTTTTTAAACCCAACTCAGCCAGCGTTGCAAGCAGGGTAACTCGTAGTACTGTTTTCAGTACTTTTTTTAAGCAGGTCGATACATTGGCCGGGTTTCCTAAAAGGTGTTTGTTTGGGGTCAGTCTGAGGATACTGTTAGTGCAATTATACAACATCGTAATAGCTGAGACTCACAATAATGATGTTTAACTCTGTCTAAAACGTTCTTTTTGAACTTCGAATAGAACTTAGTAATGAAACATTTAATGTGGATTTCTTGCGATCACGTGTGTAACTTTAGTCTGTGTTTAAGCTAAGTACCTTCTGTGAATTCGTACCTATGTGTATTTATGCGATCACTATTCTAGTATGTTTGACTTGTGTTGGGTTTATGTTAAACACCGTTCATGAATCCCACCCACGGTAGGTACAGCTAATCGGCACGTTGACACCAAGAATAATGGTGTAGTGTAGTTGCAATCGGCTAGTTTGTATAAATTTGAGCGATGGAACGAAAAAACTGAAAATTATCCAATTAAATTGCACTGTTGGTGTCAAGAGGCCAAATAAAATTTGAGTTGACTTTGCTGGCTGCCTTTGTGTTTAGGATATCACTGAGGCGTACGCCGGGGACATATGTGCCACGTTTGGTGTTGACTGCGCTTCCGGTGACACGTTTGTCACTGATCCAAATTTCAACTGTCACATGGTAATAAATGAATGAATGAATTTTTATTAACAGAACTATTTAGTTAATACTAGTCCTGTGCTGCGTGAGTCAGTGATGTTACAAAATATTTTTTGTGCTCATACCTATGTTTAACTTTAAACTTTGTTCACGAATAAATGAAACATGTTTTAGATATACATAGAACGCATATATATAGTATCCGTGTAACCATAGATCGGGTCTTGAAATCCTAATCCATGTGCTTTACAACACTGTATATGCATAATGTTTTTTAAATAAGGTTCATTTTTCAATTTCGTTTTGGCTGCTAAAATTCCACGGATAGTTTGTAAATTGGTTGCTGTAAAAATATAAATAATTGGTGTTTAGGTTAAAGTAGTTGCTAATATTTTATTCAATTTGTATCTTCTAGTCTAATTCTAATTCATTTAATTAATTATCAAAATGATTTATAAGATTTAATTAATCAATTTTGTTAATTTTCTATTCTTTTTTTCAGGAATCAATCTTCGTGCCTGAGCCCGTGATCTCCATGTCAATCAAACCCGTCAGCAGCAAAGATGGCGATAATTTCCTGAAAGCGATCAAGCGATTCACCAAAGAGGATCCCAC
The DNA here is from genome assembly GCA_030248245.1 of Trissonchulus sp. WLG1_4. Taxonomy (NCBI): domain Eukaryota; kingdom Metazoa; phylum Nematoda; class Enoplea; order Enoplida; family Ironidae; genus Trissonchulus; species Trissonchulus sp. WLG1_4. Next base: position 5,972 of record JASANF010016107.1, read on the forward strand.
TTTCCGAGCAGAGTATAATCGTGAAAGCAAAGAGGTAGCCACAGATTTTTTTTAGTTTCCCTGGCTTTGCTAAGAACTGAGGCATATTGGAGTAGGTTTTACAGGGAATTTGAGTGACACTTTAGAAAGTGCGTAAACACTGCTATGGCAAGCGTTAGCTTTTTGGTCTGCTTGTGAAAGGAAGAGGCTCTAGATTTGTGAACGAGACTCTACTAGTTTAGCTTATTGAATCCTAGTAGCTTGGTATACCGTAAAGCTGTATGCACAAGAGCAGTCTATTTGGTCTGGATTGATAAAAGTACCACAATATTTATGGGAATGTAATTGGAGTTTTATTTAATAGGAGTCTATTTTTTGTCCCATTTCATACTATATTAATCGTTCCAAGCTTTTTCCAACTGTTGGCGTGTATTTTAGACTGTGATTTCTGGCATGGGTGAGCTTCATTTGGAAATCTATTCTCAGGTGGGTATATTTGGCTGTTTTCGTGTTGCCTGTCGGCTGTCTGAATAATTGATTCGGATCGGTTTCTGAACGGTCACTGTCCAGTTGTGTAATTTTAATATCGATGTCGCTATGTCCAAACAATTTCTATCGTTATTGAATAAAATGTGTTATTTTCGTTAAAAATGCCATTGAGTACATTTTGACATTTTAAAAAATTGAAGTCATTGAACCTTTGAATTTTTGCTGGCCACGCTAACGCCACTCATATTACCTAGTGTAAAGTGGAGCTCTTAAATTATTGTTGGTTCTTGGTCATTTTGAAATTCAAATTTTGTTCGGACCAAAATTGCTTAGTATTTTTTGCTTTTGATAATAATTACTACTTCTGTTCTGAATTTTTTTAGCGCATGAAGTCCGAATATTCATGTAATGTGGAGCTGGGAAAACCCAAAGTGGCCTTTCGCGAACAACTTGTGGCTCCTTGCAGGTATGCAAAATCAGTTTATGGAATTGCCTGGCTTTTTTGCAAATCAAATTGAATGAAAGGTTTTGGTAATTAGCCGTTTTTCTTTCTTTTTACCTTCCTTGCATGCTACTAGTTAATATGAAGGCTTTAGCTATTATATTATTCGTCTTTAGTGCTTTGGCCAAAACAGTTTCTATTTATTTCAGGGTAACATAAAATATTGGCCATCAAAAAATTTGCACAAAAAAGCGCTGCCTTTTTACGGCTCTACAGAAAGCTATTGTAGTGCTTTAAATAAGTTAAATTTTCATTAGTTAACTTGAATACTGTTGCCTTTTTTAATTTTTTTTGACTTTATTTCGTTTTTTTTAGATTCGACTACTGGCATCGCAAGCAAAGCGGTGGTCAGGGCCAGTATGGACGGGTGATCGGGTCGGTGGATCCTCTGCCGTCTGAGCTAAACACTCAGCTGCTGTTCAGTGATGAAACGGTGGGCACTAATGTGCCCAAAGAATTCATTCCCGCAATTACAAAGGTGAGGAAAGGCGGCGGAGAGCTTGGGGTGTTGTGACCGGACCTTAAACTTTTAGTAGGGTGTGTGTCCTGTGCGATTTCGTAACTTTTTTTATTTAATTTTTGGATTAAGTTCGCAAGCTGTGTTAAACTAAAGTAGTTTATATTCCTACTGTGTTGCGGTCTATTATCACACTGTTTCAGTTAGCGTGGTCGACTGATCTGTTATGTACAGTTGAATAGAATTGCCACTTTTGTTCACATTTTAGAGGACAAAACAGAACTTTGTATTGAAAAAAATAAGCAGTTTCTAAGATCATTTTACTACTAAGTGTTTATCTGTTATTAAGACTGTGTATTCTATGCTTTAGTGAAACTAGGCTAAAGGTTTATATTGAATTTTGACAATAGAACTTGGAGTTCACTGCAAGCTTCGATAAACTAAATTATTCTAAATTCGATAAACTTCAACAGCTTGTTGAAAGTTATCGTTGTATCAAGATTATATTGTTCATGATTCGTTCTAGGGCTATTTGGAATCTTGCGAAGAAGGGCCTCTGATAGGCAACAAGTGCGCAGGCCTTAGATTTAGACTGAAAGATGGTGAGTTGGCTAAGCTAACACATTTTGTATTCAACTAAAACTATGTATATTAACTAGCATTTTTAATTAGTTAGCAGAAATTCGTTGTGATAAATTATTGTCATCACTGTTTTTGATGTTATAAACAAAACTTAATCTCTCTTTTTTACTTGTTCTTTTTACAATTTTTTTCTTACCTTTTATGTATCATAGTATTAACGATCTTACTCTGTTTAGACAATTCTAATGTCAGTAATGGAGGTATAATTCTGTTTTATTTGCTTAAATAGCAATTATATTAAGACCCCATAGGAGTAGTTCAGCACTCTTGCCAATTCCCAGTTCGGTAAATTCACTGCTTTTCAAAACGGCATCACACAGCTCTATTATGTACTCTTGACGGTGTGTTTTTTTCTAGGAGCAAGTCACAGTGTGGACTCTACGGAGGTGGCGTTCATTCTGGCTGCCAAGGGAGCAATGAACGATGGTAATTAACTGTATTGGTGCCACTTTGATGTTGACGCGATTTTTCAGGTGTCACCTGGGCTTTTTTTCGCTGGCAAATTTTTGCAATTTTGCGAAAGGCTTGAAATTTTTTTCGCAGACTTTTTCTTTTGTAACTTAATGAGTAGATTTTACATTTAAATGTAAATAAAACATTATTACGCCTATACAGGATTACGACTGACGCAATTTTTACCCGTGTTGGCCAAAAAGCAACGATTTGGACATTTTTAAGCCCGGTTCATACTTGTCCTTGTCCCTGTCCTTATTGTTTTGTCCCTAAGCGATTCCAAGGAAACTACTCGGCCAAATAAGCTAATGTTTGGCATGAAGAAAGTCTGGGTCACATCTATATCGTATGCAGAAAATTATCTGAAACGCTTGTGTAAATTTTCCGTAGCATCTGACTAAAATTTGTCCTTTTCCCTGTCCTTACGTCCTTAAGGACAAGTATGAACCGGACTTAATTTAAATTTATGGAGCCGTCCTGAGAATTTTGTGTAATTTTTTACAATTTTCACAGTTGATCATGTTCAGCCGTAAAGAAATTTCAGAAGACCCGGCCTATGACCAAGTTAAATGAAAATGAAAAAAACCAAGAAAAATGAAAATGAAAAGGCCTGAAAATGCTAACATTTTGAAATGTTTCTTTTCTTAAATCTGTCACCTCCGAGTCTCCGACTCTTAGATATATATATATATATATATATATATATATATATATATATATATATATATATATATATATATATATATATATATATATATATATATATATATACACACCATATTTTTCACAACAGTTGATATAAACGTAATTCCGATAGATGTTTTCGGCAGTCTCTAGCTAATACCTCAAATCATTCATATATATAGTATAGTATATATATATGTAGATATATATATATATATATATATATATATATATATATATATATATATATATATATATATATATATATATATATATATATATATATATATATATATATATATATATATATATATATATATATATATATATATATATATATATATACTGTCTATTAATAGTGTTAAATGCAGTCGGTGTGATGATACATGGAAGAAAATGTGTCCCATTTACAGTCACTAGAAACATCAAGTCAACAAAGTTGCATGAGTCAGGGCCTAGGGGATCAAAAAAAAGTCGGAGAAATTTTCAATTTTTAGGCCAAATTTGGTCAATTGGGGACGTATCGGAAATGTTTTCTGACTAAACCACAAAAATCAGCGCATAAACCTTACGAGTTCAGCTCGACTGCGCCAAAGTTTTTTCGCAATTTTGCGAAAAGGTTTGAAACTTTTTCGCTATTGCGAACGTTTCTGCGCAAAAAAAACCCAGGGTGTCCCTGTGAAAGTAAAATGTAATAAGCCTCTCAGGTGCTTAGCAGTCCTATGACCTATACGTATGCCCATTATTAGCATTTTTCTGAAATTCAGAGTGATGGAATGCAATACTGTGTGTGTGACACTGTTGAGGTCTTCTATGATAGATTCCATACATGGGCACCAAATTCTTGGCGTGGCGGATGAGCTGCACGGGGGGGCTTCTGGGGAAGGGTGAACCCCCCACGCCCATATTTAGTCGATTCATGCTTTAAACAGTAATTATGTCTGTGTAGCAACGAACTCAGAGACTCAGAATATAGTACCGTTCATGCGGATCAATAGTTAAAGCTCCTTAAACCTCCGCACAAAACCAGTATTATAGGAAGAGTGTTGGGACACTTTCCGCCTTGACCCCAGCCACTGCGTTGTTTTCTAGTTTTCGCTGAGGGTCGTTGGCAGTTGATCGAGCCCGTGATGAAAGTGGAGGTGAGCGCCCCCCAGGAGTACCAGGGGCCGGTCATGGCGGGGCTGAGCAGGCGGCAGGGAATCATCAAGAACACCGACTTGGTCGATAATTATTTCGTCTGTGAAGCTGAGGTGCGTTCACTTGGGTCTTGTTAGTTTCAGTGGAGTGGTCTACATGAAAACGTTTTGGGGTCGATTCATACTTACAGCCGTATGTCCGTTTAGCTGGCAAAATTTGCTAAATAGTCACGCCACTCTTATTGTATATCATCAGCTTGTTGCTTGAATATTTCGTAATTTTACCGGCTGCCGCTAAACGGACATAATAAGACGGCTGTAAGCATTGATCGACATCAACACTAGATTTTTACGTCTAACCGTTATGATTGAGACATGCAGAAGTTAATAACAGGCCTGGCATAATAAAAGTACTTGTTTGTGTTTGTAGGTTCCCCTAAACGAAATGTTTGGCTACTCCACAGAACTGCGATCGGCCACTGAGGGCAAGGGCGAATACACGATGGAATACTCGCGGTACTCTCCCGTCCAACCACAGGTCGCACAGCAACTCATAAAAGAGCATCAAGAAGCCGCTGCAGCTGAAGATTCCGCAGTCAGCGGGAAAAAGCGGAAAAAACAGTCGAATTAGATCTAGTCTGTTTTGAAAAGCTTGAAAACAGTCGCATTTTCGCGCCGAGTTTAGACTGGGCTGAGATTTTAGATGATGTAGTGAAGTGTTATATTGGAAACTGAATTTGTTGATTTTGTTTGTTATTTTGTGTCTTGAATCTGTTGTCAATAGTAAAAATTGTTTATTTATTTAATAAAGCTTAAAGCTCTCTTTGCAAAATTCTTGTTACTAGGGTGTCGAATGTAGGATTTCAGAATCATTTCCGTAACAAATTGAGTGTATGGTAATGCTTAGGTATTTGCGGTGGTGGACCATGATTATTGTAAACGCATAGCTATATTTTGAGTTCAGTCACACCGTGTAGTGTTTACTTAAGCAGAGCACTGTATATTCGAACCAGAAGAGGAGACCCTCTTTTCTAGACATAGGAACCCTTAATCTAGGCAGAAATCCCTCTGAAGGCAGAGAACTTTCAATTCTGGCCAAAGGAACCTCTATTCTACGGTGAAGACCGTCTTGTAGTAAGTTGTAAGTGCAAGTGACTCTTCGTGCAAGCAAGATCCTTCTGCTTTAGGCAAAAGACCTTCCGTTCTCGTTAAAAGATCATCTAGTCTTTTTTACTAAAGCCGCCGTAGTAAAGTCCAAGGCAGAAATTTACCTCGGATTCAAGTTCACGGATACAAGTTACCCCGCTGGGCAACAAAATTCCCATTTTGAAAAAGTAATACATTTGGACCCCCCCTTGGGGAGGGTCACTGGGGTCCAGATGGGTCGTAAAGCAACATGAACCACAAATTCGCTCAGGGTCCGTAGGTTTCTCAAAATTACCTGCAGGTAAAGTTAGGCTAACTTTACCCACAGGCAAGGTGAGGTAAAGTTTTATTCTCAAAATTTTATCTAGTATGGCCGTATGGGTAAAGTTAAAATTTAACTGTGGGTAAGGTTAAGGTTTAGCGTTAGGTACTTGTGGGTGAGGTTAAAGTTAAAGTTCAACTGTGGGTAAGGTTAAACTTTACCCTTACCTTACCCACTGACTGTTTTAACTTTACGCCGTATTCTGAGAATTAACCGTTACCCTCTGGTAGACTTTAACCTTACCCACAGAATTAACTTGACTTTCACCTTACCTGTGAATAAAATTAGCCTAACTTTACCTGCAGGTAATTTTGACGGCCCTAGATTCCCAAATTATTCCTAGTGGCACCAAAATTATAATTTCAAACATTTGACCAATTTGGACCAGTGACACCACCTTAGGAAGTTGGGAACTTAGAGTTTAAAGGGGCAATGGTTTCAATATATAACGGGGTTCAGGGAGTCACAGCAAAAAATGATCCCGGATCCAGAATCATGAATGCAAATCAACCTAGAAAAAAATCTGTTATCCAATGCCAAGACCAATAATTTTTTAAAGTTCACACGGCGACACGGTGTCACAGTGTAGATTTCCCCCCTGTTAATTCCCCCCCCCCCGGAAAAAATACCCCGGTGCAAATTCCCCCCCCCCCCCGGAAAAATCACACCGAGGTAATTTTTCCGGGAGGAAAATTTATTACCTTTTGATTAAAGCAAGATTAAAGCAAAGACACTGCTACATATTAGCTGAATAGTAATACAAGGGGAGGGGAAGATGGTTCGCCTGACAATTTTACTGTCTGTGTGCAAGCCATATATAGGCGATAGATCTGTAGGTCGGGAGACAGTAGGGTGGTTTCTATTAGGGCTGGGCACGGTTACAAAATCACTATCCGTGTACACGGTTAGTTTCGAAGATTACACGCTAACTAACGGTTACTGCTATTATCCGCGTGTACACGCTAATTATCCGTGTAACCATGTAACCGTTTACACGCTAAGTATACTATCCGGATAGTATACTTACACGGATATACTATCCGTCCTTTGGATACACCAAACGTTTCCGATTTGGGTCTGTTTTTTGCCGCTAGTGTGCACTGCACCTACCCTACTGCAAAACTGAAAATGGTTGTGATATTCTTTTAATTATATATAATATTATACGAGTATGACGTATGCCGTATGTGACTAAAATACATCGACAAAAAGAAACGTGCACATTCAACGAAAGCACTTGTCTGCCTTCAATATTTCGGGTCACATTCCCACAGCATAACCGAAATTCCTTAAATCAGTTATGCGCTGAACTAAATTATTATTTTCAGTTATGCGCTTAACTGAAAATAAAATCAGTTTTTACACTTAACTGAAAGTAAAATCAGTTTTGACGCGTAACTGAAAATAAAATCAGTAAACTGATTTAAATCAGTTTTTGGAGTCTAAATCGGTAAGTTTCCCATGTATCACGGTTTTTTAGATGCCTCGGAGAAACGGCGATTCGGCTATAGCCAATTATTATACACGGATTTGTCTAAAATAGTCGGCAATAGCTGTGGCGATTCTTAGCACATATAGGCGATTAGACTGTTTCGCCGCGGCTATAGCTCGCCGTGGCTATTTTGGCGATTTTCAAATAGCCAAGTTTTTACTGAAGAAACGTGGCTATAGCCAGCCTATGGCTATTTTTGAAATCAAGTAGGGAACCCCCAGAAGTGGCGATTCGGCTATAGCCGCCAATAGCCGTTTCAAATACAGTGTTTTGTCTGAAATAGCCGGCTATAGCTGCTGCCAGCAGTGGCTATTTTTTTCCACTTGTGCTGATTCGTCACAGATATAGCTCGCCGCGGCTATTTTGGCGATTTTCAAATGGAAAAGTTTTGACTGAAGAAACGTGGCTATAGCCAGACTATGGCTATTTTTGAAATAAAGTAGAGACCCCCTAGAAGTGGCGAATCGGCTATAGCCGCCAATAGCCGTTACAAATACACTGTTTGGTGTGAAATAGCCGGCTATAGCTGCTGCCAGCATTGGCGATTTTTCCAACGTCCAAAACGAAAAATACAAAATGAAGATGACTTTGTAGTGGAATCGAACCACCAAGCTTATGGTTATCAAGCGTACACTCTGTCGCTAAGCCACCAAGTCATCTAGAACATTGGCAATAACTGCAGGTTTTGAACGAACGACGAAAACTTGCTCCAATGGGGCACAGTAAAAATGTAGGTATATTGAGCAATAATTGAATTATAGAAAAAGGGGGGGACACCCCGTGGCAAAAAATAATTGTTTTACACATAGTGACCATGTTCTGACGTCACCTGTAACTCTGTTAGCCTCGACACTGAACTGCGTAATTGATCTACTTATATAGATAGTTTATTGATAGGCTTTCGTGCGGCGTAGCTCAATAGGAAAGCAGTTGAATTGGTAACCGATTGGCTGGCAGTTCGGTGCTGACCAGGACACAAATTTTTTTTCAATCTGTAGCTTTCATGCTGGAACACCGTTCTAAGCCGGCAATAGGCGAGCTATAGCCGGTCATTAACGGCTATTTCTAGTCAAAACACGGCTATAGCGCTAATAGCCGATCGACAGCGCTGGCTCATCAATTCTGTGAAATGGCTATAGCCGAACTATAGCCCGGCTATAACGGCTAATCCTAGTCAAAACGCGGCTATAGCGCTAATAGCCGATTGCCAGCGCGGGCGCATTAATTCTGTGAAATTTCTATAGCCGAGCTATAGCCCGGCTATACCGGCCATTCCTAGTCAAAACGCGGCTATAGCGCTAATAGCCGATTGACAGCGCGGGCTCATCAATTCTGTAAAATGGCTATAGCCGAGCTATAGCCCGGCTATGCCGGCTATTCCAAGTCAAAACGCGGCTATAGCGCTAATAGCCGATTGACAGCGCGGGCTTGGCAATTAGTAGACAAGTAGACAGCTCGGTCGGGTCGCCGGGTGATTCGTTGAATTTTAAAGTAACCAAGAAAGAGTACGTATCGATGTATTAGACATGTTTTTTATAAGTATGTACTTTATCACACGTACGACAGACGTACACAGGCAGTCAGCAGCAGGGCGGGGGGAGGGGTGAAGCACCTGTCTGGGGGGGTGAGGATGCCTTCTGGAATCCAAACCCCCCACGCCTGTCTAGATCTCAAGGGGTGCAAATGAAGGTGCCGCTAACACTTTCTGAGGGGGTGTAAAGATTCAAAGATAGTCTATCAGGATAACGAGGGGTGAAAATAAAGTCTTGCCGCTAATTTTATGTGAGGGAGGTATAAAGGTGCAAAACTAGTCTGTCAAGGTAACGAGGGGTGAAATACAAGCTAGCCGCTATCTCTATCTTCGGGGGCTAGTAAAAGTCGTGATACATGGGAATGTGACCTCTAAATCAGTTAAGTTATTAGTTAAAGTTAAGGCTCAAAATAATTTCAGTTAAAGTTAAAGTTAACCACGAGAAATTAAATCAGTTAACTTATCAGTTAACTTTAACTGATAACTTTTTTAAAAAAGTTATCAGTTAACTGAAACATCCCTAGACTTACAACGTCAAGAAGCAGAGAAGGATTCTTTACTAAACAGCATCAGCCCAGAGGAATGACCCGGGAAAGATACGAAGCACCCATCTCTAGAGTTGCAGACCAGCAAGCTACCATTTGAGCTACTGGGACAATACTGAGCTGTCAGTATAAATGCCTTTATATCTTGAAGAATATAGCTTGCAACGGGTACACGAAGTCGGAAAACGGATAGTGTAACCGGTTACACTATCCGTTTAGAGTAACCGTTTACACTATCCGTTTAGAGTAACTGGTTACACTATCCGTTTAGAGTAAACGGTTACACTATCCGCGGTTACTGTGTCTTAACGTGTACACGCTGTAACCGCTAAGTAACCGCGGATAGTTCCCCTAACCGTGTACACGCTAAGCTTAGCGTGTACACGGTTACACGCGTGTACACGCGTTTACACGGTTCGTACCGTGTAACCGTGCCCAGCCCTAGTTACTATCGCAGTTTTACTGTCTCTGGAGTACTGTTGTTTTGATACCGCAAAATAATTTAAATATGATATAAATACAATACTTTGAATTTAAATATGATACTTTTGATATTTGATACTCGGAAAAAATTTAAATATGATATAAATACAATACCTTGAATTTAAATATGATACTTTTGATATTTGATACTGGGAAAAAATTTAAATATGATATAAATATGATACCAAATAATTTAAATATGATTCCATAATTTAAATATGATACTTTTGATACCAATTTTAATATTGATACTGGAATCAAAAGTATTAATACCCAAGTATCATATTTATATCAAAAGTATCAAAATGGTATCAAAACAACAGTACTCTGGAGTAGGCGTTGATGGCCGTTTCGCTCAGTGATGCTAGGAGATAATGTGCAAAAAATAGTCTACAAGATCAGCGAAGGGTTAAATGTAGCTGGCCGCTATATCTGTCTGAGTGGGGCCTAATAAATTGATACATGGGAATGTGACCCCTGGTTTACAGTTTACACCAATGAAGAGGACTGTTGGCACTTAGAATTTTGTTACTGATGTTAATGTTAACGCTCCATTCATACAGCCGTATGTACGTTCAACCAGGGGTGGACGCGGGTCGGAATTTTCGACCCGCGACCCAACCCAACCCACGGCTCGACACTCCTGGGTAACCCGCGACCCAACCCGCGCCGTGAAACCCGACCCGCGACCCACCACTCTATAACCATAACGTACATTATATATGCAGGGGCGTGTAGCCAGGATTTTGAAAAGGGGGGTCGCACATACCTTGTCCTTGCTGACTTATTTAAACTCACTATTGCGGGGTCTGAGGTCAGCCCCCAGAATCCAATTATTTTTACACTTATTGGCGAAGTCGCTTACATGACAAAAATTAAAAATTATAAATTTGGTCGTTGAAAGTAAATAAACTAACTGTTGCGGGAGTCTAAGGGCGGCAGCCCCCAGAAAAAATGGAGTGTTTTTCGAAAAAAATTCGTTTTTCGAGCGAAAAAATTTTTCCGACAAGTAAATTAAAAACAAAAGATGGGAATTTCATATCAAACAGTATATTACACAAGCATATATAAGTTTTCATAAAAGTTAACAACAAGGAATGGTAACCATAGAGTTTGCAGGGGTCTGGGGGCGGTAGCCCCCAGGAAAAATTTTTTTAGAATTTTTTAATTTTTGAGCCAAAATTTGTCAATTGGAGACGTATCAGAAATTTTTTTGGCAGGACTATAAAAACCAAGGGCGGACTCTTGTCAAATTTCTTCAGGTTCCAGTTTACGCGGGTCGGAAAAATTTTTTTCGACCCGCGCAACCTGAAGTGGGTACCCGCGGGTTGACCCACGGCTCAAATTTTCCGACCCAACCCAACCCGCGGGTACCCACGACCCGCGTCCACCCCTGCGTTCAACCGGTAAAATTACGAAAACATCATGCCACAATCTGATCTTATACATTATTACTCAGTGGCGTGACTGTCTCCTAATTTTGCCGGTGTCACGGGGTAAATCTTCCCCCCGGAAGAAACACTCCGGGGTGTTTCTTGCGGGGGGAAAATTTACCCCGGGGTTTTTCTTCCGGGGGAAGATTCACTCGGGAGGAAGATTTACCCCGTGACACCGGCAATACAGCAAAGTTGGACGCCCGGCTCCGCTAGGCGGGGTGGCCCGCGGATTTTTGTTGCCAACTGGGACAATAGTTTCTTAACACTAACAGAAAGTTTTTGCTTAGTCGTTCAATCAATATTTAACTCAATCAAATCGATCTAATGAGGCGCAGATTATTATTCTCAAAACTAGGTAATACATTTTGAAAAGGAGGTCGAACCTCGGAACTTATTTCCTCAGCATATATATGCAGTCACGAGTTCACGACATCCAGTGGAGCGAAAATCAATACTGACACATGTGATTTATAGACTTTTGGTGGTGCTTACTTCTTATAGGAGTACGAGTTATCTTAGAAGCATTCAAAAATTAGTTCAAAACAGTCAAATTATATGGTTGGTGTGAGTTTCCCCCTCGGAAAATTCACCCCGGTGTACCTTTTCGGGGGGGGGGGGGGAATTTCACCGAGGGAAAATAACGCTACACTACTACCTCTACGACCGGTAAAACACCTAAACTGACGAATTAATACAACTGAAAATTAAAAATACTACAAAAATAAAAGCTTTTATTGCGGATGACAAAACTGTACATAATTTTATCACCTGAAAAGTTATTCCAGCCTGCCATATTTCCACTGATAAAAACAAACAATTTACATAATTTCAAAAC
>JASANF010016108.1:0-56632 GCA_030248245.1 Trissonchulus sp. WLG1_4
GGGAATTGGTTGACTATGGGGAAATGGAGGGGGCTATTTTGTTTTCGACCCCTGGGGGTCCACTGAGGTCCAAATAGAGGGGGCCCGGGGTCCTGGTAGTGCCCAGATGGGAGGGGGCGCGTATTTGTGCCATGTTACGGATTTACGGCGGAGGTAACCCTACCTAGATGAACTCTGCGACGTCGGTTCGCGTGCTCGATTCCCCCCCGACGAACGTTGCCGTGCTCGATTCCCCCCCGACAAACGTTGCCGTGCTCGACCCCCGATGAACTGTGTTACGATCCGTCACCACCGACAATCAGCCGTCCGTGCAGCCTTGCAGCCAGCCATCCAGCCAACCGCTCAGCTTGCCGCCTTGCCAGCCATCCAGCCAGCCTGCCGTCTACCAGCCGAGCCGCTAACTGCGGCCAATGCCCCATGTCAGGCCCTGATGCCCAAGAAAAATGGACACTGGTAGAATTAGGGTGTATTTGTGTGCATGCCTCGGCCGGTAATTGTGTTGCTAGGTCGCAACAAGAAATTTGTAGGTAGGTTAGTGTAGTTAACACGTTTAGAGTGTAGTGAGAGTAAAGTTAGTAGACTAATATACTGAAATCCGATATCCGAAGTGGGGAGATCCGAAATCGAGGGAACTGTAGAAATTTTGATATGTGGCACGAGGTGCACGAGTTTAAGTTGCGAGTTTAAGACCACCGGTGGCAAAATTTTGTGGAAACAGTCCTAGAGGGTGTTAGCTGCGTTGGGTGAGTGGCGTACGCGACGGGTGACCGGCCGGCATCCTGAAAATCGCGTCTGTTAGCGTGCTATGCACGAGGCGTACGTCTTATAAAGCAGGCGCGAGCTCGCCACCAAAAGGTTGTGTTCCACGAGAATTTTGAGCAGCTGAGAGAGAGTTAGAGCTAGCGGAGGAGAGAGTGAGAGGTCGACCTGGAAGTCTACTAACTTCAGTGTGTATGTAGGGAGTGTTGAGCTCAAAATTTAGCTAGGTACGTACTGTATTCCTTAGGTAGGGTATGCGTAGGTAGTATGTGTAGGTAGGAAACGAGTTAACTGCGCGTGCAGTTCCTTGTGGACCGGTTGAGGTAGCTGAAAATTGACCTAACTGCTACGTTTCGATCCTGAGTTCAAGATCTAGTGGGACCTCCAGGAGGGGGGCAGAGTTTTAAAATTGAATTGGGAAATTTTCACGCTGAGAGGGTTAATTTTCGGTCTCGATTTTCGTCGGTTTATTGTGTGACAGAACCTCAAAATTCTGAGTTCAAAACGAGTGTTTTAACGGGTCATTGGCGGTTGCCATCTTGTTTTGTTTGTATAACTAATTGCATTTGTGTATTTTCAGGAAAGATTGTTAAAATTGACTTTATAAATTGTATGTGTAAAATTGCGGGTTAAAAATTCTTTAGTAACTGAATTTGGGCGTAAGGAGCGCGAGAGAGCGTGCCTCAACCAGGAGGTACCCGTTGACATGCGCTAGACACGCCGAGGCGTCGTGCCCGCGCAGGGGGGCACCTGTTATAAATTGGGGGTTACCCCCTGGTCGAGGCAGGCCTTCTCGCACTCATACAGACATATACATCTTCAAAATTCACTCCTATTCACGTTTCACAATCGCGGAGTTAAGCCAAGACACGCGTTTCTTCATTTTTATATTTGGCAGTTTTCATGACTTCGCAGCGCTCTGTGTAGCGCCCTTGAGTTCAGAAATTACTAGAAAGGCTGCCAGTAGTTTCTCTGGCTTGCTGTTTGGCTTACAGCGTAGTAAAATCGTGACTCAGCACACGAAACGTGAATATGAATATATGCATTTAAAACATGAAGTATTCACACTCTAACGCCCAAATTCAGAGAAGTTCTTTAACAATTTAAAGAGTTTTATATGTTTTTCATTCGGGTTTTTAATGGGAAGCTATTTCTAGGCCAATCGGCGCATTGCCAAAATTATATAATGTCCTATTGCGTGACTGGCTCATAGTCAGTGTGAGCTGGTGAAGACGTCGCGAACAGGGGGGTGGCGCTGAAGCGTGAAACGGGGTTAAGTATTTAGGGCTTCGCGCGCCGATAGCGTTTAGGAATAGCTTCCCCTGAGCCTAGGGACTGAAATGAGATAGGTTTTTACTCGTTTTCCTCTACTTTTGTTATTTGTTGTTTTGGCCTCCAATAAAAATGTTTATTTTCTAAGTTTTTGTGTCGTCTCCATTTTTGTCTTGTGTTGGGTGTCTTTGTAGGGCTTTGCAGCTATTTTGGTGATTCCATGCGTAGGTCCCGGACCTGAGTGAGGGCCGGAGAGTTGAGTTTTAGGCCGTTTGTTGCGGTCTTCAACCGTTAGATCACGTTCCACTGGGCTCGGGCGCACGGTCACATTTAGCCCTCGTGCCCTCGCCTTCTGAGCTCAAACCCTAAGAGCCCCGTGGTTCGTGGTTTAACACGTACATCAAATTAGAGGCAAGAAAGAAACAGACAAACACAACACCTACAAAAACAAAAAAAAAAAAAAATAAAACCTAAAAAAAAAAAAAAAAACACTCAAAAAAAAAACCCCTTACATCCACACCAAATCCAACACCACACACCCAATACTCACCCAAAAAAAAAACCGCCCCCCCCCCCCACCCCCCCACCCCCCCCACACCCCCCCCCACCCACCCCAACAAAAACCGCGTTGACCTAGCAGAAGCTAATCTAAAGTTAGAAAACCAGTCAACTACTAGACCAAAACTTACCCACAATCTGTCAGAAGACCTGTACCACCGAAACCGAGGAAACCTACTCTAAAGTTAGACAACCAAACGACCACCACGCGGACTCGCCGTTGTCGCCACGCCCAGGCCCCCACTCCTCGTCTTCCTCGTCCGGCGGTGTCAGGTAGGTCACCCATATACCGTTACGTCGTTCGATCTTATCAAACAGCGGCACTGGCCAGCCCCATGGTTTCGGGATGCTCTCTCTAACCAGCTGTCACGCTTGGGCTACGGATAAATTAAACTCCTCGTCGCCCAGCTCGCCACAAACGAGACGCATCGCCAACCGGATGGTTTTGACCGACGTCCGGGCAGCTCTTTTCTTCGGCGTTGTCGCCGGCAGACGGTGGGGCCGGCGGGAATGACGGCTGCGGCTGCGGCTGTGGCCGCAAGGGTTGTCTATCCTTGGGCCTCAACCGCGAATCCGTTGGGCGCTCCTAGCCCGGCAGAAATGGCTGTACCGGCCATTGCTGAGGCAAGGTCGGCTGAGGCGCCTGCTGGGGCAACAGGACTCTGGGCAATTGCCGGACAAGCTGCGTTAACTGCGCCAGCTGCTCCGCTGTGCTCGGCTGTGGTTCCGGCATTCTCGTCTTGACCTCCATTGACCGTGGCACCGGTTTAAACGCGTGGACCTGTGTGATTCCGTCGACATTGGCATCGGCGATTCTCTTGGCAAAATTGCCAACATCCGCAAGGACGACTGTGAACTCGCTGGAGATATCTGACGTTGGCTGATAGATGGACTTGGGGGTGGTCTAACCCCCGTGGCTGCCATGCGTATTGGCGACTGGGACAGACGAGGAGTCCGTAATTGTGGGCGTACCCTAACACCTGACCCGCTCTGCGCCGGGGCGGCGGCACTTGGCGTGACTTCAGTCGGCCGCGGCGTTGGGGAAGCTTCAGCCACTTCTTCTACTGGTGTAGGACGCGTAGTGGTGACTTTTGGCAGCGCCTCTCTGCGTGCCACTTCGGCTGCATGTTCCATCTCGGCCGCAAACGGTGTACCTGGGATCACTGTCACCCGTGGGACTTCAGATTGCATCGGCACTAACGGTGGAAGGTCTTGCAATTTCTTTTGTTTAGGATCAGGCAAGTACGAAACAGTCCACACGCTCCCCGGCGTGACTGGCAGCGTAGCCTTCTCCTTCTCCTTTTCCGAGGGCTCGCCTAAGACATAGCACTCACAGTCCGGTACCACTGTCGGCACCGCTACTGGTGGCCTCTCGCGGGCACTCTCCCTTTCTCGCTGCCAGGCTGCCCCTCCGGCTCTCTCTCTATCCACCGACTGCTTTCGGCCGCACCCATTCTGGACCCCGGGCACACCGACTCCTCCGAACTAGAAGGTGAGACTCTGCCCGGCTGCACTTCAGCGCCCTGCGCCACTTTACCCCAAGTACTCTGTGGCTTCATTTTTTTATACAACCGATATATCTCCTGCAGATTTACAAACACTTCCTCCATTGAGCTCTTTGCCGGTCCTGATGTTGTCCGGCGTTTCTTCCGCATAGTCTCCTGCAATTGGCCGACTTCCTTCTCCGAGGGCGCTGGCATGGAGTTTGCGCGCTTTCTCCGGAGCGCTCTTTCCTCCTGTGTCGTCTCCTTTCTGGCCCTTTCTTCGGATAATTTCAGCCACTGCTCAATTTGTAGGAATGGTGTTTTCCTCCCCTCCGGCCTCGGTGATTCCACCATCTCGATGTCGGTGTCTTCAGCAGGTTTGGCGCCATAAGTCCAGGTCGCATAATCTACCGGATGCATCCTCTCTAGCCACAACCCGATGTTCATTCGGTTGCGCTCTTGTTCCTCCTTTGGCAGCCGCTCCATCACTTCTTCGTCTTTGTCTGACGATGGTTCAAAACGCTCCTGAGACTTGTACCGGCGGTGGAACACATGGCAACAGACTCCCGCCTGAGCGCCAGTCCTCATCTTCCTCATCCTCCTCTTTCTGCTTCTTCCGAGCACGTCTGCTCCGCAGTCTCTCCTCTCCTTCTCGTCTGATGACAAACTCTTGCAACAGCGTGTTTGGCTTGCGATTATACCATGGCCTCGTCAAATCTGGCCACGTCCAATTGTTTCGCTCGTACAGTCTCAGGGTCGGCATCTTGAAGTTCTTGTTCACTAGCGACACGCCCCGTTCGAATTCCTCGATCTGCGGAGGCTTATAAGCGAAGAGCAAATCGCCTGCCCGTCTCGCCTGGTTCGGGTTTGTCGCTTTCACTGGCTTCTGCGTCAGCATCTCCCTGAATATTAGCTGATCCGGATTTGTGACGCGCAGCAGCTCCATGATGTAGGTGTAGAGTACCCACACGTCCACAATGGCGTACGTTAGGCCAAAAACTGTGGGCACTGGCATGAACTGCGGTCGGGTCTCCGGAAAATAATCCTCCATGCCGAAATGGCGCAGAAACCCAGGTCTCCCTTCGTCATCCCTGAGCTGCTTCCACCTCTGGGCGGGCCGATTGTCCAAGGGTTTCATTGGCAATTTCGGTGGGTATTTTCGGCCCACATGGTTCCACGGCTGTGCAAAGGTAACGATCGAGGTTGTAGCGTCGACGTTCAGGAATTTGGCCAGGCGGATCACGTCGTTTTTCCCTCCGATAGCCACTAAGGCTGCATTCGGGGAAACCACAATCGATGTCAACAGCTTGCGTAATCTCGCGAAATCCTGACACTGAAAATAGATAAGCATGGGCATTATGATAAAAATTTCGGGTGTGTTAAATCCGTCTTGCTCCATCGGAGGGAAGGCCAGTTGGATTGCGGCTATACTCGCCTCTTGCTGGATACCCATTGTCTGGGTTGCGCACCCCTCTAGGTCGAACGCTGCAAATGCACAATTATCCAGTCTATGCATGAGTCAATCTTCGAACAACAACCATAGATCTAGATCACAGATAATACGCACTGGCACATCGTGAACATCAAACGGTAGCGTGAACTTACCTACCGCTCTGATCCGCTCCACTGCTGCCTGAAATCTGTTCTCATCTTGCCTCATGGCCAACACGTATGTTGGTACTGACTGCTTATTCGACTTTGGCTACTCCTGTGGCTTAGGCGGTGGGTGTTCACGTGGCCATTTGCTGGTGGATGGTTGCTCTGGATCCATGTTGTCCGGTTGATGATGGTAAATTTTACGATTGGGCAAATGTCAGGCGTGCACAGAAAAGTTAATATTAAATTAAAACAAAACGGACAGACTCATGCAACAAAAAGATAAATGTATAACGGAAGAGACAGGTAGAAACTGAAAAGTCAAAATCGGGTAGAAGGAAAGTATGCGTCGAGTTCAAGTGTTTCAAGTATCTAAAATATTCTAGTATCTAGACTATTCTACGCGCTATGCTAAGGCTAGCTACGTCTAGTCTATTCCCCCAAAACCTTCGTTGTCGGCCGGTTTATCCTTGGCGTGCGCTGCAGATTTTTGTCCGCTTCGATTACGCCATCACACACCGACCGTCGATCAATTCGTTAATCAATTAATCACCTGAAAAACACGTAAAAATTGTAGATCTTATACTCAGACGCATACATCTTTCTTTTCACCTGAAATAGGGTGCTGCTACGACATTTAACAGAGAGTAAGAGTCCGAGTCCGAGTCCGGTACACATCAGTGAGTTTGGTGCTCACATATATATGTATGATGTTACACAGATGCGTTCATAGCTATATAGGTGTTTGCAAGCCTATGTAGTGAACCCTCGCCAACTGCGACATAACACTTCATGTGCATACGACATAGAGACTTATTCTGCACTTGATCTTTGTGGTACTGCACCCGACTTATCTCCGACCAAAACAGTCAGTATCCTACTTACCTATTCCCTTATGCGTTACCTACACTAATTTGGACTCCACCCTATAATTTAGACCCCTAATTTAGTATCTGCTTATCTTTATTTTCGAACTCGTTCAACACATTAGATTTTTTTTGAAAATGAAGGAAATAGTTAACCAAAAGAATTGATAAGAAATAAACTCAATAAATAATATTGACTAAAAGTTAAAAAATTAAATAACTGAATACAACTGAAATAAAAATAATTTCTAACTGTTTCATGCAACATTCCGACTAAATTGACCCCATGCCCTAGTTTTATTTGTTAGTATAACATGCAATTGTTTTAGGTTTTAATTTGTTATTCTTGGTCAAGGCATTCTGGGCCATAGTAAGGTTTGAGACGTTGGAAACTTACACGCTTAACCTTCGCGCCAGGGACCCCATGTCTTACAATTTTGTAGACATTGTCCGACAGTTTTGCAACAACACGAAATGGTCCTTCCCACTGCTCCATATATTTGCGCTTTTGGCCAGTTGGAACAGGGGTTTTCGTGATGTTTTTCAAAACGAAAGATCGGACTGCATAATCTGCTGGTTTGGCGCGTCGGTCGTAGCGCGTCTTGTATTTCTCCTGGTAGGCTAACTGGTGGTCCCGTACTGCGCTGTACGCTTTTCGTTGCCGCTCTTGCAGCTTTTTCACATAGTCTGGTACGGCATCACCCACTAACGGTTCTGGCAATTTGAACAAAACATCGGTGGGTAGCAACGGATCTCGTCCGTGCACGACATAAAACGGAGTATCTTTCAGTGCAGAGTGCGGAGAGTTTCGATAACTGAAAAGTACCCCAGGGAGTATCTCATCCCAGTCTTGTCTACTGGCTGAGATCGCTGTTCGCATGATTTTCTGGAGCGTGCCATTTAACTTTCCAACTAGACCATTCGACTGTGGGTGGTAGCTAGTGGTTTGTAATTTTCTCACTCCAAAATAGCTATAAACAGTTTTTGAAAAGTTGGAGACGAATTTTGCACCACGATCTGTTAACACTTCGCGTGGTACCCCATGTGTCGCTATGAATTTGTTGACAAAAACCTGCGCGACCTCCTGCGACGTTTGCCCCTTTAAAGGATAAGCTTCGGCCCACCGAAAGAAGTAGTCTACAATCACTAGGATGGCCTTGTTGCCGTTTTGTAGATCGGGGGCCTTAGTTATATCCATTGCTACTCTCTCGAATGGCGCCATGACTGTCGGCAGCAACCGAAGCACCGCTTGCGATTTCCATGGGCCTTTGTCGCAGAAAGCGCATGTTCGACACTTTTTGTGGAACTCCAAAACATCTTTTGTCAGTGTTTGCCAATAGTACCGGGACGCGACACGGAAGTGTTTGGTGCCATAACTAGCGTGGCTACCACCCGCTGGCTCAATATGGCACTCCTCAATCATTCTCGACTAAAAACTTGGCGGTACTACCAATAACTGGGTAGAAGACCCTACTCGGATGCCTCTCAGGCTCACATGGTATCGATATAAACAACCATCAAGGAACACGAAATCATGCCCGAAACGACGCAAGTACAATGCTAGATGTTCATCGTCTGGGAGTACCTTGCGTACTAGAAACGCCACTACTGCTAACGCAAAATGGTCATCTGCTAGAGCCTTTTTCCATTGAGCGATCGAAATACTGCTGGGCAGAGATGGTGTGCCCTCACTAACTGCTGAAATGCCTGCGCACAGGTCCGCCAATGGGTCTAGCTCATCGACTTTTGGTTCTGTGCCTGCCGGTGGATTGCGCGACAACGCGTCGGCCACGACATTTAAGCGTCCAGGCTTATGGATGACTTTATACGTGTACTCCGATATGGCTATAGCCCATCTAGCTACGTGGCTCCAATATACTTTGGAATCGGCATTCAACATCCATTGTAGGGCCTTATGATCGGTATAGATGGTGAAAGGTGTCGACAACAGGTAGTGTCTAAAGCGGGTAACCAACCAATAAATGCCAAGGCACTCAAGATGTGTGTTACCATACCCCTCTTCAACCCTAGACAAAGATCTAGCTGCAAAGGCGATGGGGTGTGATTTCTCCTTGTCGTCCGCTTGCTCCAGGACGGCTCCTAAGCCCGAGCGTGACGCGTCCGTGACCAAGATGAACTCTTTTGAATAGTCTGGTTATGCCAGATACGGTGCTGTCATCAAGCTCTTTTTCAACTCCTCGAACCTTTTGTCACATGCATCATCCCAGTCAAAGGAGCAGTCCTTTCGCAATAGCCGGTAAATGGGTCGGGAAATTTCTGCATAACCCTTGATAAATTTTCGATAGCAATTACATATCCCCATGAAAACTCGGACTTTCTTGACGTTTTTGGGAGTGGGGAACTGTGCTATGGCATCTACTTTTCCCATTGCAGGTTGTATCCCCTGCTTGGTCAACACATGACCCAAAAACTCAACAGAAGCTAGGGCAAATTCTGTTTTGTCGATCTTAGAATAGATGTCGTGGTCGGTTGCCCGCTGCAGAATCACCTGCCAAGATTTTATGTGCGCAGCTTCGGTAGTATTTGGCAGTAGAATGTCGTCGATATAGACAGGAAAGCCACCCATCACCTGCTCAATGATTCTCTGAAACGTCGCCGGCGCGTTGCACAACCCAAACGACAGCACGTTGTAGTGGTATATCCCTAGGTATGTGATGAACGCCGTCTTAATCTTATCGTCTTCGGCCATCGGGACTTGGTTGTACCCTGCCACTAGATTTAAGTTAGAGAAAAATTTTGCGTTTCGGACTGACTCTAGAAGATCCTCGATCCGGGGTAAAGGGTAAGCGTCCTTGCGCGTTACCGCATTCACTTTTCAAAAATCTACACACATACGCCAGTCTCCGTCTTTCTTTTTCACTAGCACTACAGGCGAAGCCCACGGGGAGTCTGATTTCTCAATAGCCCCTTTTTGAAGCAGCTCCGTGATCTTTTCTTTAATGACTGCGTTCCGAATTGGGTTCTCCCTATAAGCCTGTTGTCGAATCGGCTTGGCATCCCCTGTGTCTATTCGATGTTGAAACTGATTCGTGGTTCCTACGGTTTGTGGGGGTTTGAACCGATGTGCGTAGGTAACCAATGTCTCTTCCAACTTTGCCTTTGCTTCCCCGCTCATGTGTGACAAGGCCAATTTTTTTTCACCTTTTGTCGAAACTCCTCCCGAAATTTTGGGTCGACGTGTGTCTTGGTGTTTGGACCTTCCCCTGCCTTGTCACTTACCCCACAGACGGATTCTGTTCCGTCCACCACTTCCTGGCACAACCCTACAAAGCTGTTAGCTGGTATCACCATTTTGGTTAGGTGTGGGTTCAAAATTTTTAGTGGAATTCGCCCTGCTTTAACTCTAGAAACTGTTGTACTGGCGTATAGCTGATGTTTGGTTATAAAATCTACGTGCGGCTCAAACAGCACATCTTTGGCGTTAACCCCTGTACCCGGTTTCGGTTTCAACTGGCCTGTCTCTCAACTACTCTTTCCTGTCTCGGACCTATGACTAGTTCCTTAATGGTGAATAGGGAAAGTGCTCACCCGCTCAGTTTCAACCAGCGACATTGCCTGTTGAGGCGGTAGCAGTGGTAGCCAGCTCAAAGTACTCTCTGCTCCGGGTCGAACCACTGTTTGACCACACGCAATCACCCAACCATGGCGGTGCATGAAATCAAAACCGATAATTAAATCGCGCCCACAATTAGTTGCAACGAAAAACGGCCATTTGCGTACCTGCCCCCCGTACTCAATAGGAAGTTCAACCTCCCCCTCAAAATGGATCGACGCCAGGTTGGCCGATTTGGCCATGCTCACCAGGGAATTTCTGATTGGGATGGACTGGCGTTGCTGTAGGGAGTCCAGAAAGCCGCGACATACAATTGACATGGTTGCCCCTGTGTTTAGCAATGCTAAACAAATTTTGCCCACTATTTGTACCTGGATAACGGGGATGTTTGCACCTACATTTTCCTCCATTTGGGACACTGCCAGTTTCCGTTGCCCAACTGTCGCCTAATTTCTGCCTTCTCTAGGCACTTTTCCAATTCGCGGATCCTGTGGTTGAGTGCTTGGATGTGTTTTTGTGCTGTGGTCGACGTAGGTTCGGTCTGTAACTCCACATACCCTTCCGGTCGTTGCTGGGTTCTAATTTTTCGACGTGACTTTTTGTCCGACTTGTGGGTTTCCGTCTCAGCCTGCTCTTTTGGCCTAGTCGCGCCCAACTCGATGTCATCTGGTTCCCCAATTTGCCTATCCTCCCCTTCTGACTCAATGTCTATGGGTTCAGGTATTAGTAGGGAAAAAGTATCTTCCAACCCTGTATACCATCTGGGTAAGTGAGTCACCTCGTCGTTTTCTTCTTCTGAACTATCCGACTGCTCCATTCCCAACGGAGGAACGCCGCTGACCAACTCTGGTGGTGTCACTAGTATAACCGGGGGCTCCCCAATCATATTTAGTCCATGATTTTGTGCTTGGCTCGGGCTCGAATGGATCATATTGATTTCGTGCTGGTACCTAACAGACATCAAAAACCCTGATGTTTCCCCTTCTTCATCTGACTCCTCCTCCGACTCATCCCCTTCTGGCTCCGATTTCCCTACAAACTCCTCTGCTATCTTTTGAGCTTCTTGAATTCACTCAGGGATCACAATATTTACTTGATCTTGATCGTTTTTTGCACTATTTGCAGTTTGTTCGCTGTGCATGTATTGTGCAGTGTTGTTCGTTTGCTGTGCAGGGTAGTATATATATTGCGGCGGATAAATGGCTGGGTTAACTGGCCATTGCTGAGGTGTGTAGTGTGCTTGTGTCACTATGTTTCCGCCTTCATTTATACAATGGATTTGATTTCGGTTTTGCATTTGTCGATTGTTTGTGAAATTGTTAGTACTATTGTTGTTCATGCCATTAAACGAAAAATTAGTAGAGGCGCGTGCGGAAAAAAATGGGGGATTTGCGAAACGAGAATCGTTTCTAGAAAAACTGTTACGTACCTGAGGTCGAACAAATCGAGACTCATACGAGCCGTACGGGTTTGGGCGCCGGCAGCCGTAGCTTGGCCGATTCACTTCACGCCGTGGACTACGGCACTCGCGGCTAATGTGCCCTAACCGCTGGCAATTATAACATCTGTGTGGCTCTCTGCTGCGATAGCCGACGCCTGCAAATATCATGTCGAAATTCGATCGATTAGGAGATCGATCCCAACGCTGTCCAGCATTTGCACCTTGCATCTGTCCAGGCCCTTCTCTACCTCGACTACTACTTACTTCCAATCTCAGATCTTGGATGGCTTGCCACAATTTGGCCTCATTTGATATATTTTCTTGCCGTTTCGGCGTGAACAAGGTTCTGCCTGTGTTTGGGCGCTACTCTACTAGGTACTTGCCCTGGTGTTTTATTCTCCTGCCAATTTCCCGACTTTTGGTTTGTCTGTTCAGTACCGACAGCTTGGACCCAATCTGCACTACCAGTGGGACATACAAGATTTAATAAGGTGACTACTTTCGACAGGGGGGGGTGGTCCCTCACAGTAGATAGATGCTAATACCATTTGGACATCTGGCACTACCCCGCTAAAAATTTGTTGTGCCACATTGGCATCTCGCTCAGTACTATCTAGCCATATTTCCTGTGCTATTGTGTAAAGCTCACGTAGGTAATCTCTAACGGGTTCTCCTGCCCGTTGTCTACGATCTAAAAACTTGCGGTAATGGTCCGCCTTTGTCATTTTCCGAGCCCCAAACACTGGTGTTAAATGTTCAACTAGAGACTGAAAATTTTGATTCACCCTTTGTGGCAATTTTGAGACGTATAAGCTCACGCGACCTCCCAATTTGAAACAGAGGATGCGGCCCCAATGTTCCTCGGGGACCATTGCCATTTGCAAACGCATAGTAAAACTCTGCAGCCACTCCTGAAAGGTCATTTTTGTGTTATCTTGATCAAAAACCGGCAGATCTGCAACGAATTTCAGCGTATTCTGCAATTTTTGGGGGTCGTACGAAGGTGGTTGCGGCTGTGCTTGCTGAGTCAAGACACCTCCAAAGTTGCTCGGATTCTGGTATCCCGGGGTCGGCCCAAAATTCGTAATCTGTGAATTTGCAAAACACGGGTTCTGCCCCGTTTGTGCACCCAAATTGTACCTAGTCCCGTATTTCCTAGGATCATCTGCGGACCCTGGTTCGTGTTTGCTATTCTCGGGGTTGAAGAATACCCTGTTTGTCGCAAAAGAAATTGCGATGTTTGACTGGGGAGGGTTGGGTTCCACCCTGTTTGCACATTTGGGTGTGTCGTGACTCCACACAAGCTAGCACCGCTGGTCTGTAACCACTATTTGTACTAAATGTGACCATAGGGCCCGAAGAAATTGGTGGGAATGTCATGAATGTCTGGCCCTCGGCCTGTGATCGTTCTTGCTGCTGAACCAATAATTTTGGGGGGCAAAAATTTGGATACTTCGGTATCGTAGCCGGAAAACTTTTTCCTACCTCAATTCCAGTTTGATTTGGGACTGTTCCTACTAATACTGAAGAGACCTGTGCAGGTGCAACATGGGGGTTAGACCCTGCAAGTACAAAATTGGCCGTGGCTGACTCTATACTCTTACTAGCAAAACACCCTTGGCTTAGAACCGCTTCGTTTTGGTGCACCTGAGAGGGAGCATGACTCGCAACGGCGTTTCGCGTTCCGTCCCAGGTACTGCTACCCTGGACTACGCCTACTCCTACGCCCGAGCCCCCAGGCTCCTCAAATCCTTGTTCGATTATATAGCTGCGGTGTGACAACGCAGGTGAATGCTGTGGTGGGAGCTGATTTCCTAGGCCTAACTGCATATCTCTAAGCTCCTTATTTGGATCATTTTGTCCGATCTGGTTCGGCCGTTTCTTGCCTAGCGCGCACAGCCGACGCCGTTGTTGGCGCTGTCAGCATACCCTCATACTCTTCATCTGCGCTATCGCTAAACTGAATGTTTTGCGTGTTGGGGTTGGCTACCTGGGTTTGGGAATGGGTCGGGGTTCCTGGTAGTTGGGCCAAGGTCGTAGCTGATGGTATCTGGAGCAGCGTTTGGTTGGGGTCCTGGTTGGTGATGGGTCGATTCTCCTGCAGGGTCTGCGTTCGGTTGGCTGATGGGGGCGGTGTGCGGGCTAGACCTGATCCACGCATGGTGTGTGTGTTCGCTATTTACCTATGTGCTCAACTTTCCCTACTTCACTATCTCTCAGCTGTAGTTCGCGTCTATCTTCTCGTAACAGCACCCACTTAGCTAAAAGAAAAATTTCTTTGTCCGCCGGCTAAAAGTGAACAAGAAAGAGGATTGAGCTAAGGGGGTATCAGTAAATTCGGGCTTGAAATTTTCTAAGTCTGAGAATTTAGAAAAATTTGGGCAGTACTTCCCTTTAGAACAGCGTATTTAACTGCTGAGGGAGTGCTGAATATGCTGAAAATAGAGTAATATCAATTTTTAGAAATATTTTAAAATTTCAAATTTTCTTGAAAAATTGACTAGGTCCGAGATTTTCGGAGCAATTGAAAAAGGGGGGTTTAGGGTGTTAAAATTTCAGTTCGCCAGGCGTCGATTTCGAATTCAAAATTTTCCGAAAATTTTCGGAAAAATTTCTAAGTCATAGGAAATTCGGGAACAAAACAAAAAGCGGTTCCCCTCTTAGGCGTATTTTCCTGTCGCCGGGGATCGATTTGGATTCGGGAGGGAAAAATGAAAATTTAAACAAATTTTGTGAAAAATTCCTAAGTCTCAGAAATCTGGAAAATTTGAGCAGCACTTCTCCTTAAGAAACGTGCTCAGGGGTGCTGCGGTGAGGCTGTTTTGCCTGAAAATACAAAAATTTTTGCCCGAACTTACTGTGTTTCGGCAAAATTCTGGTCAGGAAAAATTCGTGTACGGCTCTACAATTTAGTACTGTACGTAGGTGCCGTGTCCTGTAGCCTACTTGAAAATTTCTGAATTTTCTGAGAGTTCAGAGATGTCGATTATATGTACTTCAATGTATATAATCGAAAATTCGGGAAAAATTTGGAAAATTTCGGTAGAATTCGCGGTAAAGGGTATTTTTCCTTTCACATATACGTTACAGTGCACACGTGTGCAAAAATTTTCGGCGGGGGATGCTATAGCTTAGCCGCTACGGCCCGAAATGAGTGATTTTTGGCTGTTTTTGGCCAAAAATGAGCTGGGGAGTGAAAATTTTTCCAAAAACCTAAAATTTTTGGAAAAATGATAATTGGCGCTAGTCTACAGGTTGCCCTGAGCGACTTATTTCAAAAAGAAGCGTGAAAAAGTAGCGCTTATATACCCTACTAGGCCTCCGAGGGCAAAATTTTAGGCTTAGGGGCAGAAATGAAATCGAAAACAAAAATGTTTCAAAAAATTGCACTTTTTGACCTGAAGGGTTTGAATTCCTAGGTTTTCGGGGACGGCGACACTTTTGGTGCTATTCGTTTTTCCCCAAAATCCGTGTATGGGGCGCTACGGGAGTGTTTTGGGGTAAAAATTGGGTCCGGCCACGAAAACGTCTTTTTGGCCATAAAATCGCAAAAATTGGTCTTTCTGGGCGAAACTTCGTCCAGAGCTGCGTTGTACGGTGCTGTTACTAGAGCTTTTTGGCCGAGACTCAAATCTAAAAATTTGGGGTAAAATTCAAAATTTTTGAAAAATTGAAAATTTTTCGATTTTTGGGGTATATCGGCCAAAATTTTTTAGAAATCCGGGTTTTCTACACCGGGTACTTTCTACAAAGCAAAGGGGGGTTACTGCACAACGTTTGAAATATTTTTGGCCGGGTCTTAGTCGCTTTTGAGCGAGCCCAGGCCTGAAATATGCGAGAATTTTACGAAAGAGAGCCTCAGGAACGGGGGTGCCTATATACCCTCCGTTTGAAAAATTTCGGGACCCACTCGTTTTAGGGTTTTAGGGGGTGCTGAATCGAATTTGAAATCGGATTTTACCCTCGGAAACTTTTGGGGGCGCTGAGGGCCGATTCAATAATTTTCCAAAAATTTTGAAATTTAGGCTTAGGCTTAGGGTGGGGAAAAATATTAAAACTGCCGCTAAAAATCTGGCAGTATGATCCCTAGGGCTAGAATTTTGCACTAAAGTTAGAAAAAATACTCACGGGCCAGAAAAAAGGCGCTGGGACTCGGACTCAGGGTCGAAACTGAAAAATTCAAAAATTTGAAATTTTTGGGCTTAGGCTTAGGGTGGGGGAAAATAATAAACTTAGTTCTAGGATCCAAAAATATGGTCTCCCAGACCAAAATAATGCGCTGAATTCAAAAATTTGATTCCCAGAGCGCGAAAATGCCGCTGGGAGGTGCCACAAGGGTCAACAAAAATTCACTGAAAAATTTGAAAATTTTCAGGCTTAGGCTTAGTGCATCGTTAAGCAAATAGTTAAGAAAAAGCTTTCAAAAACTACGTTCCTAGGGTGAAAATTTTACGCCGGCTTGTTTAAAACCGGTCTCGGAGCTCAAAAATTGATCTGGAGGGCGTCCCTCTCACTTTTAGGCTTAGTGAAAAATTTTAGGCTCAGAAATTTCCAAAAATTTTCCGGAAACGGGCCCCTCCCACTCAAAATTTTCGTGCTTGCGTTCCTAGGGGTAGACTACCTATTCTACTTTAATTTTTGAGGCCCTGCTTTCCTTTTTTTCTCACTAAATTTCTTTCTTTCTTGGTTTTGGGCTTCCGACCCCAAGCCCTTCTTTTCCCAAAAATCCCGCTACAAACACAGAAAAACCGATTTAAAAATTATTTTCCCGGGGGCAGGGAAAATTACTGGGGGTATATTTCTGTTATTTTCTCTTGTTTGCCGGGGTGTACCGGCAATTTTCGAAAAATTCAGGGGGGGAATCAAAATTTTGGCATTTAGAGTCCAAAAAAATAATTTTGGGTGGGGCTTAGGAGTGGCTATTTGGGGCTACGTGCGTGACCCTCATATCCTTTGTCACGGTCGCCACTTGTTATACAACGAACTACGGGGCTCTTGGAATTTGGGCCTTGGTAGGCGAGAGCCAGGGCAGAATTGGAAGCCCAGAGCCCAAGTGGAACGCGTCGCAACGGGTGGAAACCGGAGCAAAGCGCCCTAAATCGCTCAAGATCTGCCCTAACGAGGTCCGGGGCTCACACACAAATTCCCCAACAAGTAGCCACAAAGCCCTCTAAGGGCTACTACAGTCAAAAGGCCCTAAGAAGCCCTAAAGAGGCAGTTTTTGAGATTCAGAATTTTATTTAAAAACAAAAGTTTTATTTCGCATAAAATTAACAGACAATTTATAACAAGAGAGAATAACAAAAATCTAACTTATAGCATAAATCTAACTCAGGGGACCTAGCCCTAGTCCTCACTGACGCGCACACCTAACTACCTAACCCCTGTTCAGACGTGAGCGCGCCTCCCCCTTCTTCTGAAATTCCGTCGACTGACTTGAGCCAGTCAAACAAGAGTAGAATATAAAATTATCAATGCAGCCAATTTGAACTCAGACTATGTCCCCCCTTCTAATTTACTGTGCAGAATATAAAACAGATTAAAATAATAATTTTAAATATTAAATTTAGATGCTATGATTAACGTGAAAAATATGTTTTATAAAAATATGAATAAAAGTCTATTCACACGACACGTCATCACTCAAAAACGTGTAAGCCTACAATTTAGGTATATATATTAAATAGCTGGCAGCCTTTCTGTTGTTTTAAAAACTATAAAGCGTAGCGCAGAGCGCAATTTCATGCATGAATACCGCCAATTTAAAAAGTGCACAGAATGCGTAACATGACGAACTGTGACGAGTAAATAGGCAATTTTAAATGCGGTTTTAGACTAATTTCGAAGTTCTCTCAATGCGGAAAAGTCTACCCCGAGTAGGGGGTGACCCTACTGGTATAACACAATGGTTGGTAATGCTCGAGTTACACAGTACTGTGCAAACCAGACCACCCCCCTTATTTAGTCTTAACTGAGGGGGCTACCCCACTCATATTAAAACACTTTCAAAGCCCTAAGTAGCCCACCTCAGTTGAGTACTGTGTCTTGAAATGAGGTGAGGTACCCCTCTCAAAACGTATATAACGGGGCTATTTTGCATTGGACGCACGCCCCAAAACATAAGAAGGAGAGTGTCCTACTCTTCTTATTAGTAAAATTGGTTAATTAATTCAATATCAGAAGAGTTGTAATTTTTTTGCAATTAAACCAGTGGAGTCATTGACACGCTAAAGTTTGTCGAGCATGGGAAGAAACTATAACTATAACTATAACTATTACTATAACTATAAGAAACTATAACTTTTAGGACATTCTTTTCGTCAAACGACAGTTTCATAGGTAAACACTTTCCAAACAATGAGCCCATGCCAATCACATGACTTTCTAGACTCAGTCATTCATGTTCTTTGGAACAGTTGGGAACAATTAGGAAAAGTAGTTCCGATCTTAAATTAATATCATTGAATAAATAGATTTGAATGACAGAAAAATGCGTCCTAGTGTAATGGTAAGCACTCACAATTCTGCATACTGTGATCCAAACTCAATTCTCGGTGAGTCTTTTGAAAAAGCTCATAGGGTGGATTTCACCACGGTGGTTTTTAAAAACCATGGTTTAAACCACGACTATGGTTTAAACCTGGTTTAGAAAAACCCGTTCGACAGAACATTTCGTTACGAAATTATTCTAAAATAGAGCAATTTGTAACGTAATGTTCTAAAAAACTGGGCTGACTGAGCACGTTAGCCAATCAAATTCCTTAAACCTGGTTTAAACCATAGTTTAGACCTGGTTTAGAAAACCATGGTTTAAACTGCATTTCACCAACAATTTAAAACCATGGTTTTTTAAAACCATAGTTTTAAATGAAAAAATTAACATAATTATAGGATTTTTTATATAAAATGACCAACAAAAAAATTAAATGGATAAAAAAGCGTTAATACTGTTATTATATAGTACGATGACATTGCAAGAAAAATTTATATGTTGTATGTAATATAATAATTTAGTGTGTAAAAATTTGAATTTTGTTAGAATATATAAATTTAAGTTACTTTTACCATATTAAATTTTTTTACCTAAAACACGCGCTCAAGTAGCATTATAACCGCTCAGCACACGTTTTTTTCAAAATGACGCAAAATTTTAGGCAGTTGCATCAAACGACGCACATTTTTACGAAAAAACACTGGTCACCCTGCTCTAACAACTGTACATACATTATTTGGTCGTCGGGTTCGATGGTCCCTTAAGGGGATAGGCTACTCAGGTCAAAAATCAAGGTTCTCTAATTTCGCTTATTTTCACACAGGTTACTCCCACAAGTCATGTATACCTCAGATTAGAACAATTATTGAGCTTGAAGTGAACCTGCACTTTTGGTTCAGTGCGTTTGTCAGTGTATTTACACAGGCAAAAGTACGCCAAAAAGCCGAAAAGTAGCCCTTAGTTGGACAGTTCTAACACAAACCACATCAAGCCATCAGGCTGAAACTTGGCACAGTAGTAGCCCACATGTATGCGCAAAATAGTTTGATCCAAATTTTTGATAAGTATTTTCAATTCTAAAATCGAGGGCGAATTGTGAAAAATTGGTCGTTTTTTGGACCCGCCAAATTCGAGTGATTTTACATTTGGCGTCACTGCACAGGCCACGGGCAAAAATTTAAAAAAATAGACCATAGAAATTGAGATATGACATTAGGCTATCGAATCATGTAAAAATTAGCTTCGTCAGTATTAACAAAAAATTCGAGTAAAGGAACGCTTTGTGAGCACAAAAAACTTTTTTGCGCCTATGATTTACACGTAAATTTGAATTTTTGGAAGCCCCTAGTGAAAAATTGGCAAAAGCATTGGTTCCAGTTTGTTACATCTGCGATGTCCCTTTACTAAGGCTATATTGTGTGCAAATTTGAAGCAAATCAGAGAACCTAAATTTTTCACTTATACAGGTTCTCAAGAAAGGCCTCAAGGCATTTTAGGAATGGCTTTATACTTTCCTATTTATGTAGTCTTGATGCTGATCCAGGCGTAGTTATAGTTCAGTTCAATTACTTGAAATTTAAAATAATTTAAGCTTTGATTTTAGCTTTACGTTATACTACTTTGCGCTAAATGGCTGTAGTAAACTTAATTTATATTTAATTTGTTTAATGTAAATCAAATTGAAAATTATTTTCAATTAAAATGATTTCATACATAAATTGAAAAGTTATTAACATTCATAAACATAAGCACTTGAATTTATGACAACTTGGGCCGTAAAAGACGCTGAACGTATGCAATTTAGAATAGAAAAGTTTGAAACAACAAAGGGGTGAGTTGAATAAGCCCATGAACATGAACAATACTAAAATGAACATACGTAAAAAATGATGCAGCAAAATTGATAAAAACTATCATAATTTTTCATTTTTATATTGAAAAACCAGGTCTGAACGTGGTTTTTCTTTCAGTGGGAGAAAAACCATGGTTTAAACCTGGTTTAAGAAAAACCACGTTGGTGAAAAGGGTTTTAGAATGTTTGATTACGAAAAGCACGCGATCTAGTCTGGTAGAACACATTTCGAACAAACTTTTGTGCATAAATTAGAATAATGCGTTCTTTTTCGTACTCGAAGACGTTCTAAACCACCTTGGTGAAAAGGGTTTTTCAGAAAAACCATGGTTTAAACCACCGTGGTGAAATCCACCCATTTTGTTACTTCAGAGTGCCTACAATTTATTTTTTGTCGTTGTTTGAAAAACTTTAGAGATACTCAGCAGTAATGTGGAGAAATAGGTATATATTTAAGATCATTTTTTACTTCAAAATATGGCCGCGTTTAATTCGTCAGGAGTATTGACACTCAGGCTTTACAATTGAACAGCTTCTAACTCAGCAAAAAACTTTTTTACATGCTTTTGTGAAAATTACATACGTAAACATATACGCTGAAACACGGAATTTTGTACTTTTGTGCCTGACACGCACATGTAGTATATATTGTTATTATGATTGCAGGTTACCATTACCAGGCCCCGCGCCACAATATTTTAAGAAACAGACAGAATAAAACTTGATTTACACTTTAGTTACACTTCAAATAACGTGTCTGATACGTTACACAGCCAAAACATCAAAAACAATGCAAAACCCATTTTCCTTTTGTGTGTGTGTACGCCAGACTTCTTAACTATCTAGAAAAACTGGCAAACACATGAATAATCAATTTTATTGATTATTAACGTCGAAACCGGCCGTCGCGTGACTTTTCGGACACGTCACGCTTATTCACACTAGGAAAATTATAGTTCTGAAAAGTATTTTAAAACACTTTATTTTAAATTTAAAATATGGCCAATAGTATTATTTTTATCAAAATTTGTTCGGTTGCGACCAGTTGCGAAGCAAAGGCAATTATTTTGTATCTAAAATGTCTGTTATTATGGCCCAAGTTGCATAACCGGCACCTTTTTGTGAATCCGGCACCAAGGTGCCGGATACAAGTTTTAAGGTGGTAGTTTCGTATGTGCAGTTTTTGTCGCGATTCGCGCTAACCAACAGCTAACTTTATGAAATTTGGCACACATATGAGGCACTTTTAGGCAAACATATGAGCCAATTATTTGTTCTTTATAATTAGTTACACTATAGTTATAACAAAGAAAGTAGTGTTTTTGACATTTTTTGGATATTTTTACAATATTTCGTAATTTTTAAATAACTTTTTCTCAAAAACAGTATTGATTTTCACTAAAATAAAAAAAAGGAATCTAAATATTTTACTTAAGATCAGTTTGGAACTTTAAAACGCAAATTTAACTGCAACTGTTTTCAGGAAATTGACACTTTCTGAATTTAACTCCAATTTTCACTTTAAAATAATGTGATGTAAAATTTAAGCTACGCATATCTTCAAAACTCGGCACCAAGCTAGATAAAATTGTACTACAGTGTTGTGTCAAAACTAAGGTTACCAACTGTTATATAACCAGGGTTATGAGCTCTGAAGTGGATCACCTCCATTTTTGACAAAAAACGCTCGAAAATACGTAACAAGACGTGATGTTTTATATTTGTTTTGCCTAGCTTCCGTATTGTCGTTTGAATGTATTAGCGGTCATATTGGAAGACAATAAGTCACTTTAGACTATGGTGGTGGAATTTATTGCCATGGTTGCCATGGCAACGCATACGAGTTCAATATACTAAAATATACGTCATGTACTCGAAAGTGTCAATTTGCTGATTATGTGTGCAGTCTATATTCATAATATTTAACCAAAATGAAGAAAACTAAAATGTCTAGATTTCTTTTTTTGCAATTATTGATAGGCATTGTACTCTTTGTTTTCTCAAGCCATAAAGTTTTACGAAGTTCAAAAAAGTTCCGTTTTGAAGCTTAGATTTAAAGTACTGAAGCAATATGAAAACTTATCCAAATGAAACTATGCTTGTATTGAGACACCTACCAGTGAATTTAAACTAAATTGAAATCAAACTTAATCAAGTCATATTCTTTCTGTAATCAAACATAGCGCAAAAACATGAAAAAATGCTAAATTTGGGATTTTTCACAGCGTTTTTTGGATAAACTGTCAAAATTGTCAACAAAACAAATACATGAGCTTACAGTACCATTTTTGGTCATTAAAATGCAAAAAATGGCAAATAAACAGCTTCTAAGACAACCGAGTAACAGCTCATCAAAAAAAGCTGCACATACGAAACTACCACCTTAAATGACCTGATCCGCGCATCAGTTCAAATACACTACATAGCTCGGTGAAGTACCCTACTCTTTAGTAGACCCATAAATTCAGGGTTTCTTCATTCCCGCGAGGGCCTTAACAACACTAAGGGGCTGTTCACAAATTCGAATTAATTGGATTAGATTAACTGAATTAACTACAATAACTTGACATAAAAAATGTGCATCTTTCCAAGGATTTGCACGTTTATGCAATTTACACCCAGGAGCAAGTGTGTCTAATTTGAAGAAGTTCTCTTGCTTCTGCGTTGACTGATTCTAGTTGATTCCGTAAATCTAATCCAGTCAATCTGAATTTGTGAACAGACTCTCAAATAAACTAACTGACTGCACTAACAACACTAATAGCAATAGCAATATTGCATATATTTTGCACTCAACGCAACAGAAAAACAGCCCATTAGATTGTAAGACAAAGCCACATTATCGATAAAAAAGTATAGCAATAAACTTCTCATTTGCAACGTTGAACTACATAACCGGCACTTATTATGGGTTAAGTACAGGAGCAAATGCTATAACTTTGCACAGCATTCACCAACTTTTGTAATTGATGATTTAAATATATATATATGGCATACCCGGCACCTTATGATAAAGATGGGAAGAAAATGCGAAAGGTGCCAGGTGCTGTAACGTAGCACAGCCTTGACCAAATTTTGTGTATTATAGCTCGAATAAAAGAACTTCATGAGAGCTTTTAAATGACACCAAAATTATGCAATTTCAGTGTGTACAATAAAAAGTTACAGCATCCGGCACCTTTTGCAAATTTTCTCCTATGTTTAGCACATAAAAGGTGCCGGTTATGCCATATATATGGCATATCCGGCACCTTTTATATGATAAAGATAGGGAAGAAAATGCAAAAGGTGCCGCGTGATGTAACGTAGCATAGCCTTCACCAAATTTTGTGATTTATAGCTCAAATGAAAGAACATCATGAGATCTTTTAAATGACACTAAAATTATGCAATTTTAATGTGTACAATAAAAACTAAAGAATCCGGCACTTTTTATGTGTTAAACATACGAGCAAATTTGCCAAAGGTGCCAGATGTTGTAACTTTTATTGTACACACTGAAATTGAATAATTATGGTGTCATTTAAAAGCTCTCATGAAGTTCTTTCATTCGAGCTATAAATCACAAAATTTGGTCAAGGCTATGTTACGTTACAGCACCCGGCACCTTTTGCATTTTCTTCCTATCTTTATCATATAAAAGGTGTCGGATATGCCGTATAAATAGCATAACCGGCACCTTTTATGTGCTAAACATAGGAACAAATTTGCAAAAGGTGCCGGATGCTGTAACTTTTATTGTACACACTGAAATTGCATAATTTTGGTGTCATTTAAAGCTCTGATGAAGTACTTTCATTCAGCTATAATACACAAAATTTGGTCAATGCTGTGCTAAGTTACAGCACCTAGCACTTTTTGCATTTTCTTCCCATCTTTATCATATAAAAGGTGCCGGATATTGCATATAAATGGCATAACCGGCACCTTTTATGTGCTAAACATAAGAGCAAATTTGCAAAAGGTGCAGGATGCTGTAACTTCTATTGTACACACTGACATTGCATAATTTCATAATTGAAAGAGCTCTTTCAAAAGCTCTCATGAAGTTCTTTCATTCGAGCTATAAATTACAAAAATTGGTCAAGGCTATGCTAAGTTACAGCACGCGGCACCTTTTGCATTTTCTTCCCTATCTTTATCATATAAAAGGTGCCGGATATGCCATATAAATGGCATAACCGGCACTTTTTATGTGCTAAACATAGGAGCAAATTTGCAAAAGGTGCAGGATGCTGTAACTTTTATTGTACAGACTGACATCGCAAAATTTTGGTGTCATTTAAAAGATCTCATGAACTACTTTTATTTGAGCTATAAATCACAAAATTTGGTCAAGGCTATGCTAAGTTACAGCACGCGGCACCTTTTGCATTTTTTTCCCTGTCTTTATCATATAAAAGGTGCCGGATATGCCATATAAATGGCATAACCGGCACCTTTTATGTGCTAAACATAGGAGCAGATTTGCAAAAGGTGCAGGATGCTGTAACTTTTATTGTACACCTGACATTGCATAATTTCATAATTGAAAGAGCTCTTTCAAAGCTCTCATGAAGTTCTTTCATTCAAGCTATAAATTACAAAAATTGGTCAAGGCTATGCTAAGTTACAGCACGCGGCACTTTTTGCATTTTCTTCCCTATCTTTATCATATAAAAGGTGCCGGATATGCAATATATATGGCGTAACCGGCACCTTTTACGGACTGAACATAGGAGCAAATTTGCAAAAGGTGCAGGATGCTTTAACTTTTATTGGACACACTGACATTGCATAATTTCATAATTGAAAGAGCTCTTTCAAAAGCTCTCATGAAGTTCTTTCATTCGATTTATAAATTACAAAAATTGGTCAAGGCTATGCTAAGTTACAGCACGCGGCACCTTTTGCATTTTCTTCCCTTTTTTTATCATATAAAAGGTGCCGGATATGCCATATAAATGGCATAACCGGCACCTTTTATGCGCTAAACATAGGAGCAAATTTGCAAATGGTGCCGGATGCTGTAACTTTTATTGTACACACTGAAATTGCTACGACGTCTAGTTAGACTAGTTAGACTATATCCTATTTATTTTAGTTTTGTCTGTTTTATGTTACATTATTTATTTAATTTTTTTACTTTTTAAAATTTTTGCCTAAATTCAATTGCTCAGAGATTTGATCACTTATGGTGTGATCTGTACAATCAGCCCCTTTTAGAAAAAACTTTTCAGGGGCCATAACTTTTGATACAATAGTGGTACAGTAACAATATGAACGTCATTTGAGAGAAATTTTTAAGAGCTTTCAAATGATGGGTCACATGCCCTGTGACCTGACGCTTAACGTACGTCAAAATTTAAAAAGTAAATTTTAACTTATTTTCAGGAGCTTGCGCCATCATGTGGTATGTCATTTGAAAGGGCTAAAAATTGTCTTTCCAATGACATAATTTTCATCTTTCTACGATGTGCATAGCCTAAGTTATGGCCTTTTTTGTGGTTAACCTCCAAAAATAACGAACTACAAATGGCCTGTCGCGGAGGATTCTGCGGAGTAAAAAATAACTCCATTTTACGCCCTTTTAAACTCAAAGTCACAGCATAACAGTGTAGTATGACGCAGTGTAGTATGACGCATTAACGCTTCTTTTAAACACTTTGATGAAACAAATGGAAAGCACCGCGTTTTCTGTAACAACGTTTAAACGTTGCTCGTACCAACAGGCAAATAACTCCATTCGACGTAGCGTATAACTTTGAAACCAGGCCACTACACGAGATTTGAAAGCTAAACGTCATAATGCCACACATGGTTCTAACTGATACTTCAAAATTGAGTTGACATGTTCATTATCATTATGAATAGGATAGTATAAGTATATTAAATATTACAAGTCTAGTGCGTCTAGTTCATCTAAAAACGTGAGGCGATATAACCTAGCATTTGTCGACAACGTTTTAAGTTTGACGAAAAAAGTTTAGTACATTTACAACTGTACCTAAATAGCATTGATCGCACACATATACTATTTTTGAGTGAATTCCACTGGCTGGAAATCGTTTGCGCATCTCATGTGACTTACCAAAGATGAATTATTATTTCTTTGCACTATGAATTATCAATAAAGTCAAAATATTGAAAAAAACTAGAATCGAACTGGGGACTTCTGGATGGATGGATATCACATACAAACGACACGCTAACCCACTGCGCCACCGGTGCTGGAAGGTTGCGTTTAAAACTTCGCTAAATGGGTAAGTTACTGTACTGATTTAATGAAATTAGTAAAAAGATTTGAAAATTCTTAAAATTTGTACCAACTTTGGCTAATACGCATTGTGTTAACAAACATAACTTGATATATTCACTGGCATACTCAAATCCGAATTTTATAGTTATCATTTTGCTTAGGATAGTTTATATCCTATTAATTAATTGATATTGTGAACATTATTATTACAAGTCTAGTGCGTCTAGTTTAGACTAGTTTGACCATGTAGTATTTATCTTAATCAAGTCTATTTTATGTTGTATTTTTTGAAAAATGAGAAAAAATTTTTTACATTTTTGCCTAAATTCAATTGTTTTAGGATTTGATCATTCATGGGGTGATCTGTACAATTAGCCCCTTTGAGGAATGTTTTCAGGGGCCATAGCTTTTGAGACGGTAGTGATACAATTATAATTTTAATCATTTGAGAGGAAATTGTTCGAGCTTTCAAATGATGTGTCACATGACCCTGTGACGTGACGTTTAGTGTACGTCAAAATTTAGAAAGTGAAATTTGGACTTATATTCAGGAAGTTGCGCCATCATGTGATATGTCATTTAAAAACGCTAAAAATTGTCTTTCCAATGACGTAATTTTCATTTTTCTACGATCTTCCTAGCGTAAGCTGTGGCCATTTTTGTGGTTAACATCCAGAAATAACTAACTACAAAAATGGCCTGTCGCGGAGGATTCTGCGGAGAAAAAATAACTCCATTTTACGCCGTTTTAAACTCAAAGTCACAGCTTATCAGTGTAATATGAAGCATCAACGCTTCTTTTAGACATTTTGATGAAACAGATGCTGAGTACCGTGATTTCAGTAACAACGTTTAAACGTTGCTCGTAGCAACAGACAAATAACTCCGTTTTACGTTGCGAATAGCTTTTTAACCAAGCGACTGCACGAAATTCGGAAGTTAAACGTCTTAATACCACACATGGTTCTAACTAATATTTTTGTTGTGGCATAACAACTAACTAACAGAGCAAGCCATTCTGCTGGTTACCATTTTAATCAACTGCAACATTCCAACTAAGCAATTATAATTTGAACCAAAATTATATTTGGGGTTCAGTTCTTGGGAATGTTAAAAGTTACTTTGGTCTTGGGAAACACATTAAATTCGAATACATAATTAGAACAATCACAATCGGTAACCAAAACATTTTTAGATAACATATATGTATGTCCCGAATATATAGAAACATTGTCAAATCGGTACGTACAATACGATACAGGAGTGTAGAGTAATACTTACTACATTTTAATGTGGAGTTGATATTTTGATTATCATTATGAATAGAATAGTATAAGTATATTAAGAAGTCTATTGCGTCTAGTTCTGACTAGGTTAACCAGATGCACAGTATGAAGTGATTTAATATTGATAAAAAATTTTCCATGTGAGTTTTTGTGAAGCGACTTCGTCTTATGTAATATTGCGAAAAAATTTTTGAAAAAGACTTGATGCACTACTAGCATCGTACTCACAAGTTCAATGTTTACATTGAGCAAGTACACGCGTACTTGCTCAATGTAAACATAGAACTTGTGAGTACGATGCTAGTAGTGCATCAAATCTTTTTCAAAGTAATTGTAATGGACTGATATTATCTTCAAAGCGTTGGTAACGCGTAAAACTAACGTTAATTGAACTTTTTTTTAAAATTAAAAAGCTGTGCAATGGCAAAATTTTGTTGCGCATCTAGTGGTGCAAAAATAAAGTTTCTACAATTTGCCGTTCCAAAAGGATGATCGTTATTATGTTTTTCATGAAAATAAGGATAGTATAATACATTTAATTATTAATCCTTTGGCGTTTTATGTTGCCACTTTTTTGTATGAAATGCTTTATGGATATTGACCAAACTTTGGTGGAAAGGTCACCCACTTCAGTGGTTGTGCCCCCCACTTTGGTGACCCCGTGACCCCTCGGGGGGCCAAGTCACGTGATCCTCATGATGAGGGGGTCCTCAGGGGTCAAATTTTCGAAATTGAGATTATGATGGTCCTAGGGGTAATTTGGGTCCCTGAACACGAATCCGAGGTCCAATTTTGCCTATGACCTCCCTGGACCCTCCTACGACCCCCGCAGGCTACCCCCCCCAGGGGGTCCAGGGGGTCCTCAGGGGTCAAATTTTCGAAATTGAGATTTTGATGTTTCTAGGGGTAATTTGGCCCCCTGAACACGAATTCGGAGTCCATTTTTGCCTAGAACCCTCGTGGATTGCGCCAAGCCCTTCCCTAGGGTACCATGCCCCTGGGGCCAAATGGGTCAAATTTTCGCAATTGGGATTTTGATGTTACTTGGGGTAATTTGAGCTCCTGAACACGAGCAGAGGGTCCTCTACCTAAAATAGAGGTTTCTTTGCTTAGAATAAAGGGTCCTCTACCCACTGTCGGCAACCCGTTGTAGCCACCCGACTAGTTTAAAATTGTATTTGAGAAAGTTTCCCCGCTTTCAAATATATCTCAAAATTATATCTGAGTTTAGAGTTGTCTGGCTTTTCAGTCAAATTATCAGCCGATTTGAAAGACGGCTGTAGGTGAGTTAGGGGTGAGTGTTTGGCACATTTTTGAACAGGGGACTAGGTTTTGAGGCGCCTAACACATAGGCTAGTTAGGATAAATTTCTCCGTGAGTTAGTAACCCTTTTCTATGATTTTGAGTTAGATTTCTATTTGTTTTTCTCCGATTTTGTTAACCTAAAACTTGTTATTTGTTTTCAGTAAAACCTTGAAATTTTAGTTAGTCTTTCGTAACTTTTTGCTCCTGAGGTGTGCTTCTAGGACCTAGCAGCTGCCTTACGTGATCTCACGCGTGATTCCGAACCTGTCTAGGCGCTCTAGGGCCGAATTGTGGGGCCTAAGTTAGACCTACGGTAACGGACGGGCTTCTTTTAAACCCGCCTGCCAGTTGCCTACTCACCTACATTATATTCGCCCCTAACAATGGTCGTCCGGTCAGAAAAACTTCTTTTGATAGGCGGTACTATGTTCTCCTTAGCCGCTTAAATCAGTAACGGCTGTTATCTCTCAGTGTGGGGTGTCGTTTTCTGTGGTGGTGGAGCTGTTGGGTTTTAATAATTGGTTTAGTTGGACTGTGTGTGATTTGATTTGGATCTGAAGTGGATTGTTGTGGTGTTGCCAATTGTTGAATTCTTGATCGGGTGGCCGAGTAGATAGTGGTGGAGCGAGTTGACTAAAAGGTTGCTTTGCAGAACGTGTTGCTGAATTGCAGAACTTCTTTTTCCCATCTATTGAACTGCTGAGTGGGTGAGAGTCCTTAGCAGTTTAATTGTTACAATATTGCTAAGAATTGTACCTACAACATTTCACGGAAATATAGAAATCTTTTTATAATGGTCATTCCGGGGAATTGTTGAGTTATTAAAAATATCTAAATAACTTGCTGTAGATTACAAAAGGAATTTGACAAGGTGAGTAAATGTGCGTTTTTAATGAGCAGCGGCGGGATGGTGCTTTTTTCACTAACAAATTAGTATCTTAGGAATACATTTTCAGCAATGCAAAATGACAAAACATTTTCATTATATTTTGCATGCATTGTTTAACCTACTTGTGTATTCACGATAGCCAAATAAAACGCGGGGGAAATTAATTCAGTAGATTAATTAATTTGATAGTTTGGTAACAAAAGATTTGAGTGGGTGTATTGACGTAGGAAAAGAAATCACGTATTACAAATAAAACGTATTTATGTTTCGACACAAGGCGATTTTCTCATTTACATATAAAAGCAGACGATAGCTGCTCTGTCAGTCAAAAAGTTTATATTTTTCCTGTTGCGTCACACCGCAACAGGTCCTTATGATGACGCTAGTACAAAAGCACTAGGCTATGTGGTAAAATTAACTATAGCTGTGTGTGCGTGTGTGTCTAGTGTAGTGTTAATTAGGCCTTTATGCTGTGCAGGTCTTATCGCGCACAGTTACCGTGCGTTTGTTGGCGTGTGTGTTGTGTGATTACTAATATGCAGCTGGAATTGAAGGGCACTTAGAACATTACAGTATTACACACATGAAAACATGGAATTCCAGTCGTATCTGTAGGTATGCAAATCAGTAAGTTTGAAAATTACTTGCCAGTTCATAAATACACAAGCGTCTACAAATTATTACTATAGATGTTAAAATAAATACAACAATGTTCTAATTCTATTCAAAACGAACGTTTTTGACCAGTTCATCTAAAGTTAAACATTTTTTGAATCCCAGCGATACCTATTGTCTTAGTAGTAACTTTTGCGATACTGAAGCTAGAACAACCAAATTTTGAAATATTTTGAAAGTACGAGACTAGCGTACAGAACTCTAAACCAATCTTTTTATTCTATGTACATAAAAAGGAGAGAAACGTTCACGTAAAAATTTTGCAAACCAATTTATGAATACCTTAAAGAAAGGTATTATGCCTGTATGTAAATAAATGCATCGAACAATTTTAGTACACTGCATTTACTCAGTTGAAACAAGAGGGAACAAGAGTACATGAGAGAAAGAGTATGACCCTCTCCCTAGTATGAATTGTACCTTGCGTCCAACGCGTAGCGCAAATTGGCTCTATTTTGACGGTTTTATGGAGGGGTTTTTCCACTCTCAGTTCAAGACGTATTACTCAACTGAGGGGGGTACCGCCGTCAGTTCAAGACATAGTACTTACTTGAGGGGGGTACCGCCCTCAGTTCAAGACACTGGGTAGCAGAGGTTGGCTGGCTTGCTTATTAAAGCCAGTTTACACTACCAAACCTGAACCAAACTTCCACCAAACCAAACCTCCATCAAACTCAGGTTTGATGAAAGTTTGATGGAAATTTGGTAGTG
The DNA here is from genome assembly GCA_030248245.1 of Trissonchulus sp. WLG1_4. Taxonomy (NCBI): domain Eukaryota; kingdom Metazoa; phylum Nematoda; class Enoplea; order Enoplida; family Ironidae; genus Trissonchulus; species Trissonchulus sp. WLG1_4. Next base: position 31,000 of record JASANF010016108.1, read on the forward strand.
TAAATATGCACCAAACCTCCATCAAACTCCACCAAACCTCCACCAAACTGCTGCTGCAGGTTTGGTGGACCACCAAACTTGGTTTGGTGGTTCGACCAAACATCCAATCAGAATTCTGTAAAAATGACGTGACACTCATTATTAGGGCTGAATTGTGTTGTTTATAACATCCTCCCACGCTGTGTAGCCGATTTGATTATTTTTCTTCCGCACAGCTTTATATTCAGTGTGATTATTTGTATTTTATCTGCATAATATAGATGATGTCTGATAATCAGTGGACTGGGGATGAAAGTCTCGTTTTTTTTCCGAGACTGAGATTACGAAACTGACACTACCGAGACCGAGACCAAATTCTGAGATTACGAAACTGACACTACCGAAACCGAGACCAAATTCCGAGATCGCAAAAACCGACACTTTGGGTAATATTTTTTGACATTTATAACGCCCATCAATTTGACCACTTCTGATAAATTTTTAGGCGAAATTGTTAGACCATGGTCAGACACGCACATACATCCTATATTTTATAGCAGCTTGACAATTTTAGGGATATATTTTCCTCCTGTGTGAAACCTGATCTTCCGAGCAGAATAAAATTTAGACGGCCTCTCCCAAAACGAACGCAATTACGACACTTTTTGCCAAAATTTAAGAAAAGTTAAGATTTTAAAAAATAACATACTTCCGAAAAAAAGTTCTTTAAATTCGGAGATTTATAGACCCGAGACCAGGTATAAACCGAGACTTTTTGACTACCGAGACAGAGACTAAGACTGTTTTAGTCTCCGGTCGATTCGAGCCGAGTCCGAGACCAAGACCAACCTTCCAAACCCACAGTGGACATTTAAAAACTAAATTAAATGTATGCAAAAAGAGTTGTGGTCACGCACTTGTTTGGCTTGTCTGGCATTATTGGAACCAGAGTGACCCAAAGACTGGCTTATATGTATGTAGGACTTCCTTAAGGGCAACAGTACCTCTACGCTGATAGGTTGCCGCAAATATGTCAATTCTCATTCTCAAAAGTGTCTTTGGGGGTGGGGGCAAGCCTCCACCTGATTAGTAATTCTGAGACAAATATAGAACTATAACAGTAGAATAGTAGTAGAATCATCCAATATGTAGGCAAAATCAGTGCTGCTGCAATCGCTTTGCGAGATATAATAAAATTGAGCATTGGTACACGATTCAGTTTGAAATCTGCCGTTGGCGCAATCACCCGTTCTGAAATTTGATTGGTTGTTTGGTGCAAATTTGGTGGAAGTGTGGTACGGCAGGTTTAGTGTGGATTTGGTAGTGAGAATTAGAGTTCTGCCCGGGCCTGTAGCGGGCCGCGGGCCTAGAAATCCGCAAGCCCAGGGCCGTCTCGAGCTTCAGCAACGTATGCACAATGACTGCATTGCATATATATTGATTTTTACAAGTGCGCAGGCACTTATACTACACTCAGACGCACACAGAATGCATTTTCTCACTTGCTGAAGTCTGTGCCGGGCCAGCCCGCGGGCTCCGGGCCTGCTCCGGGCCGGCCCGCGGGCCCCGGGCCCGGCCCGGAAGCGCGCTAGTCGGCCCGGCCTGGAAAATTTGCTAGTGGCAGAACTCTAGTGAGAATACAAGGTTTGGTGCAAATTTGCATAAAACATAGAGTTTGGTGGAAGTTTGGTTTGGTGAAAGTTTGGTGCGGGTTTGGTAGTGTAAACTCGCCTTTAGTGTCATGCAATGAGGGGTTACCACGACCACCCCACACTTGAGTTACTCTGTCTTGAACTGAGGGGGTACACCCCCTGAAAACCAGACAAACAATGGCTTTTTTGCTTAGCAGTGGACGCAAGCCCCAAAGCATAATAGGGGGAGTGTCATACTGTTCCTTTTTATCGAGTCTTGGTTGGAATATAAATTGAGCTCGCAACAGGTTTTTTGTCAAACATGACAAACTACTGGAAATTCTCACAGTTTTTTCTTTTGCAGCAAACTGTTGCTTGTTGATTTAATGTATGCGTTGTGGCCACAGTTTAAATATGCAACTTATACGCCACATAACTGATTGAATAGTGATTCGCTCTGAAATATACACAGCACATCGCTTGCGAAGTATTTTGTTTACTCTATTACTCCAGTTACAAAAGCAAGCCTGCAAAATGAAAAATTCTCGAGCAGAGCTAGGTTTTTCACTCGACCATGTGCACGCAATACATTTCGAACGATTAGGAGACAGAGGCTGAAACAGATTTCAAAATGTAGTGCTCACAATTGAATTTGTATATAGGTCGTAATAGATTTGTTATAAAGTTGTAAATTAGTAATAAACTTGTTGGAGTCGCAATAGTAACTTTACATTCTTGCGCGAGACCATTCAATTACCCCACCCATCTACGAAGATCGCGCAATTGGATCGAGCAAGGGCCGCGCAAGCGTAGATTCCTAGACCCACTGGTGTAGTGGTAGATCAATGGAATTTTAATCCATGGACCGCTCGCTGGTACGAATTTAGCCAGTCCTTTTAGTAATAATGCGGCAGCCCACATTTTGAACAAGTCCGCAACAAGGTAATTCTAATGCAAGTTTTAGTTAATTTTTTGCACACTATAAACTTACTTGATAACTATTTGATTGCGATTTTTCTCAAAATTATTGCACCTTGAAAACATAACGTTTTGACGTACCAGACGTACTAGATTTTTAATAATATTTAGTTAAGGGATGAAATTAGGGGTAAATTAAATCGAAAAATTCATGTTCAAAATTCATTATTATTAATCACTTTATTTATATGTACCTACCTATTTTAACTTCCAGTTCTAAAGGTGTAAAGCTAACATATAATTTGGCCCCAGCACTTCTACACAACCAAATACGCCTCAGTGTGACATAACACAATATTTCAATTTTGTTCACTCAAGCTTGAATTATTCATTAAAAATGTAACAAATACTTGACATCTGAACTTGTGTCTATAGTGTCTAGCGCTAGATGAAGGGTCCTATTCAGAAACAATATCTTTGCGGATTATCAAATAGTTTACGGTACATTGTGAGACTTTTAGTAAGTTACAAACCCTTGCAATTGTAAAAATCAATTTAACTTAATTAATCTGGTTCACACAACCTACAGTACTGTGCAAAAAAAAGTCCCCCCCCCGCGGGGGAACCACCACCCTCGCCGTCCGGGAAAAGCGAGGAGCGCGCGAAAGTGACGAAGCAAAATTTTTGTGTTTATTGCATGCGGAAGTCTATTAGAGTGCCCTGAAGCTAAAAATCATGATTGACACAATTTGCCAACGTCAAATCGCTTCGTCGGCAAAAGGGGACGAACCTTCGCGAAAAGTGACGAACGTTGGCCGGAAAGTAACGAAGCAAAATTTTTGTGTTTATTGCATGCGGAAGTAGTTGCATGCATGTAGTTTTATTGCTTATAAAGTCCTCTTAGTGATTACTACATATATTATTGTATTGTGTTGTATTACCAGCTTTTTTACTCAGAATTTTCTTCCAGTTGCAAAAAAGCGTTTTTGAATTAAGTCTCGTTAAGTATATAATCTATGTGCAAATTACAAATTAAATATCATTATATTCATATTGTACATGTTCATATGCACTCCATTTCGAGATTTGAGCTTCCGGGACAAGCCCCCCCATGGTGACATGCCCTCTCCTTGTTGAACGGGGTGCCAGAAATTAAAAACTTGCTGTAAATCACTGTAAAGTGCTTCAAAGATGAGCGAAAAACGAAAAAATCGCAAAAAATATCAAACGTTTGGCAAAATATCCCGTTTTTAGGCAAAACTGAATGTCTTTGGTTGTTGTGAGATCAAGTCGCCTAAACGACGGGACAACCGCCTTAAAAGTTTAAAAAAACCCGGGACAAGTCCCCTAGATTCAGCTGAAACCCCGTGAACATGGTCTGAGTATATCGATTGTTTTTTTCAGAATTCATCAACTAAATGAACAACTCCAGTTTCCCCAGAGTTCCCCCCGTTCGCATCAGCGATGCTGCTTACACTCAGTTTATACTGTACTCAATTTTTGGGCTAATTGCTGCTTTGGGCAGCGCATTTATAATCTTTGTCATTCTCCGAAACAGATCACTCAGAACCAAAGATTTCTTGCCGTTGCTCGGATTGGCTGGTATATACTTTTAAATATTTATATTAGAATGCTTGATAATGTTTATTTTCAAGCCCGGTTCATACCTGTTCTAAAAGGAACATGGACAGGGACAGGGACACATTTTGGTCAGCTGGTGTGAATATTTGACGTAAGCGTTTTAGCTATATTTTTGCAAACGAAATGCAAGTGACCCCAACTTTATTCACGCTAAAAGTTCGCTTATTTGGTCGGGCAGTTTGCTTGGAATCGTTTAATGGCAAAACGATATGGACAAGGACAAGGACGAGTTTATACTCGTTGTCCTTGTCCCTATCGTTTTGTCCTTAAAGCCTGGCCAGGCTTTAGAAGGCCAAGCCTTAAATAGATTTTAGATGCAATACCGACCAAAATTAATTGCTATAAACTCAAGTCAAAGCGGAGTCTGAGTCACTTGATTCCGGATCCGGAGTCAATGTGTAAATGCTAAAAAGCTATATATATGTATAAACTTTGACCTGGAGTTAAGTGACTCCGACTCTGCTGAGACTCGTAGTAGTGAGTGTAACATGATATAATGCTCGTAAACCCGAAACATGAAGGAGTGTTAGCGTCAGGGCATCCAACAAATTTGCGTTGTGTATAATTATGTCATCAACTAAACAATTTTACTACAGTTAATAACAAGTGTAGTGTTGGCTATTGCGTCTTGCATGAGCAGTTAATGCATACTAACGACCAGCCCAGATCATGCTTGTCATTGTCCTTATCATTTTGTCCGTAAGCGATTCCAAGAAATACTGCCTGGCCAAATGAGCAAACATCTGGCATGAATAAAGTTGGGGTCAGCCGACAGGCTTGTGGCAATTTTTCACAGCAGCTGACCAAAATTTGTCCTTGTCCCTGTACCTTTGTCTCTGGGGACAAGTATGAACCGAGCTTAAACAAGTTCTTCTGCTGAGTTAGGAGCTCAATAGTGAGGCGCGAGTGTCAATATTCCAGAGGAAATATTAAACGCGGCCATATTTTGTGGAAAAAATGATAGCAAATACTTTTGCACACCTTTCCTGCTGAGTTGCTGCAAAGTCTTTCAACAACAACAGATTACTGAATTGCAGGCAATTTTTTGAAGCAATAAAACATAAGCTTTTTCAAAAGATAAGTCTCACCGAGATTTGAACTCGGATTACAGAATTCAGAAACCTGAGTGCTAACCACCATGTCATGAGACTTCTGCGATGGAAATGTTAACTCTGACTACTGAAAGTTCTGTTAGCGTTGTTCGGCAAATTACAGTGTAGGCCTAGATGGGCACTAGTAGCAGATAACATATCACATAGTATTTGTTCAATTCAATTTATTACATTGATACATGAATGCAGTCTAATATTAGCTTTTCAATTCATGAAAACTACAATTGTTGGTGATTTGTTTGTTACTACTGCTTGTACACAACATGTATTTTATCAGACAGGTATAATTCACAGTATTCGTCAGCTCGGTTGGCTCAAATGGTAGTATGTTAAGCATCTACTCAGCATCCGCTTGCTGATCCGAAGGTCGGTGGATCGAGTATGTCTCGAAGCTGCATCATTTGCATTCTGCGATAGCTTTAGGTAATGAGAGTTCTCCAAATTGTTGTTATTAGCGCAATGTATGGAAGAACACCGAGGTACCTGTTTTATTGTTAATTAACATTAGAAATTTGACCCACCGAGTTTAACGTAGAAATTTGAGATTCCGAACATAGTCTATAGTGTAACAGTGCTCCACTCAGGTAGTCAACGTTTGCTAAATCATATACTCATCACTTGACTTATGTTTCAGGGGCCGACTTCCTGTCTGGGTTTGGCTACTTCTTGGCGGGAGTGCGTCGTTTGAGCTTGATCAGCGCGGGTCGAATTGGGGAGGGCACTACGCCCTGGGGCTGTATGCTAGAAGCCTACATGCCCGTCTGGATATTCGGCACTCAGTGCTCGATGATGATGACCTGTGCCATAGCGCTGGACCGTTGCATGGCCGTGGTACTGTTTCGATACTACAGCCGACTGAAACAGGTGTATTCAGTGGTTCTGGTCAGCGTAGTCTACTTGTGGTGCGGCCTGTCAATCATGTCTGGCATTGTCTCTTCGCTCCGCCTCCCGCAAACCCCCACCTTTCCTCTACTCTGTCTCACCCCCTATGCCGTGTCCAAGCCCTACTTCCTCTACCACGGCACTAGTCAAATGATTTCTGGTATTCTGAGCATCGTGTTTTACGCCATCACACTTCATGGATTGAAGTGGAAAAAACGGGCAGGTGGCGTCGGCGGGTCTGCCGAGGAAGTGAAGCGTGAGAAACAAGTGACTCGCACGGTCTCGATGGTGATTGTGCTAACCTCAGTTTTAGTCACTCTGCCGGCATTCATCGTAGCCGTTATGAACTGGACCGGACTCAACAAGACGCCACTTTTCGTCACTGTGGCGCCATGGCTCTGGGTTTTGATTCCGGTCAATTCCGGCCTCAACGTTTTCGTGTACGCCTGGAAGTACAAAAAGTTTCGCGAGGCTATGCCTTGTAACATTCGCATCAATATCAGTGTTTCGGTGAATCCAGACAAAACCAGTGACGTCAATATGCCGCAGAAAAGCGCGTGGTCCGTGACTCAGAGTCGGTTCGTGTCCAACAGTCAGGCACCTTGGCATCGCCGCAGCATTGCGCAATCACCCACTTATCACTATTGATCTTCACTCATCACCACCGATTTTGAACTTGAAGTGTACATAGTTTAACAGTGTCCATTCAGGCTGTGAAGCCAGTTTTTGTTCCCAATTTTGATTTTGTATTCGTAGTGCGCTGCTAACGTTAAAGTGCTCATGTGCGGAGTTTGTTTTACACATCCGCCTCCGTCAAATTGCACCCGTCTACCTACCAACTTAACCTTGCTGGCTTGCTTATGTTAATGTACTGCCGTTGCAATTTCCGCCGTTACACAGGCATGGTAAAAAAAGATTACAACAAATTGCTTCCCCGGAATCGATCCAACAGCCTTCGGTTTATGAGTACAACAGCTAAACAACTACACCATTCTACCGTCATGTATTTTATAGCTAAAAGTGAGTACTAAAATTTATTCCAAAGGTGCCTACAAGCATACATGTACACGGGGTCTCGGTCTGGGGGGGGCTTGTCCCAGAATTTTCGAAATTTTAGCGGGGGCTTGTCCCGACTTGTCGGGGACTTGAGCGGACAAAAACGCAAAAAATTCAAATTTTTGCCAAAAAGGGGAAATTTTCTGCAAAATCAGGCTAATTTTGGAAATTTTTTCCCTTTTTGCTCATTTTTGAAGCATTTTACGGCTATCTGGGACAGGTTTTGAGTGTTCGGACACTTTTTTTCAGCATCAAGAGGGGGGCTTGTCCCGATGGGTCAAATCTGAGGGGGGGCTTGTCCCGGAATCTCAAATCTGGGGGGGGGGGCTTGCCCCCCCCCCCAGACCCCCCCCATGTACATCTGTGCCTACAAGTATAATACTTTGTAGCACGGTCAAGTGTGCTCTCATGTATTTGTACGCACGCTGTGCAAGGGAAACGCCGAGTTTCCCTGCGCGCGCGCATTCAGATGTCTGAAAACAGGCTCGATCGTGCTATAAAGTACTTGTATGACGACTTAAAATCTAAATATGAATTAAAAATTAAATTATAAAAATAAAATAAAATAAATGTAAATAAATAAAAAAGTCAAAGCTGTTGGGAAACGAACCCAAGTACTTCTGATCTGTAGTCAGACGCTTTAACCACTAGGCCACAGCTCCATCGGGTGATATTGCTAAAACGAGTGCTAAGTTTGTACAAAAAACGGTAACGGTTATTTACGTAAGAAATTACTGCATGATTGTATCAAGCTACAGATAGTAAGGCTAAATGCCTTGTTTGTTATTTTATGTCACAGATATATACATTCATTACAATGCTACGTTTCAGCATTATTACATGTGCACAATTTTCTTGATTAGACAATTTTTAGTTAAGTGAGTGTGAGCAGTGGTGGCTCAGTTGGTAAGATGTCTTGAATTATAATTTGTTTGTTTTTATGGCGATGGTTCGATTCCCGGATTTCTTAGGCTTTAAGTATTTAGCGTGCCGTACAAGTGCCGTGCGGTACATGTACTTGTACGCACGGTGCAGCGTGCGTACAAGTACTTGTACACACGGTGCAGCGTGCGTACAAGTACTTGTACACACGGTACAGCGTGCGGTACAAGTACTTGTACGCACGCTGGAGCGTGCAGAAGAACTTCTACAGCTCATTTGTAGCATAGGGCAGATCGGCCAAGGAGTTATACAACATAGTTTTGGAAACTTTGCAGATAAAATGTTAACGACATGCCTATTGAACGAAATCTGAAGGTTTTGCAGTCTAATTAGCAGACAGGTTTAGTGCGTGTGCATCAAAATCACATGTTAGCTGTCCCAACAGGTTTACGATGGCCTCTGGCCAATGTACTCGAAAATTAAAACTTTTTGCTTACTGAATGTTTTTGCCTAAAGTTGGGCTTGTTTGGATTAAAACTACCACACCCTGGGTAGTTAATCTAAAAGGTTTCCTGTAGGTTAGCTGGTGAATTGCGTGGAAACTGTAAATCGTGTTTCGTGCTAACTAATTTGTCACAGTAATTCTAAGCAACACGCGTTATCACCACAGTCAGCACATTGTGCGCAAACGGTGAAAATTTGTTACCATTTGGGACACCTTTTTGTGAATCCAATTCTGGTGTTTAACTTCGGTTAGTTAAATCTAGCAACTGAATCTTTAAGTTGTTTTTCAGGGTGCTCAAGTTTGACTTTTGTCGCCACAAAACAAATATTTTTGTTATTGTTTCATTAAAATTGTTGATTGCGACGTCATCCGTCAGCTTCGTGTCATTATAAACTGTAGATTAAGGTTCAACTATAAAAACCACCCTCGTGATCAGAAACAAACACAAAAAGTAGCATCATCAATTCTACTATCACGTAAGACCATCAGAATGAACTGAGAACCAATCATAAGTTGATAAATTTAGGAGCAAATGCTAAAAATTCAAGAAATACTAGTTGAAAACATACACTATCAGACAGAACCATCTAATCGGTAGAATAAGCTTATGATTCAGACATAAGACTATACAATTTACCAAACAATGAACGTTTGCTCGAAAAATAACATCAACCAAATGAACTAAGCTTGATTAACAAATAAATAAAGATTAACTGCAAACATGATGATGACGAAATTTGACCATTTTTATTTTCAACAAAATAAGTATACATTAAACTAGTATCACAAAACCTCGTTATCGAGTACAAACATTAATCAAAGTATAAGCAAAAAGCACTTAGCACGCGGAAAACCTCGGCCGGTGTTATTCTCCTACCCGGTGTTAGAAAATTTTGAAAGGCCATTCAGAGCCTCAGGCCTCAGTCCAACAGCCCCTATTGTCGGGTTTTAACCCTTTACCGCATACTGTTACATCAGAAACCAAATTGCACTAGCTTACACTAGTGAAACCTGTCGGCTTGATGTTTCACAAAATCTGTTACTTCACGAGGATGCCTTAGGTATCCGAGTGAAGCGAGCCGGTGGCCAAGTGGCTAGGTGTGACAGTCCTGCCACAAAGCTGCACCGGTGACGCAGGCTCCGTCTGTGGTGACGGATCAAAACCCAGCCAATGACTGAACTTTTGAACGTTCATGAAGCAAATGGTTAAAGGATTCCCAGTATACCACTGAAAAACATTGCGCCGACCACACTACAGTTATTTATGTTGGATACAGAACGCCCCAATTTAGAAAGAATGAAAGAAATGGAGGCGCCGGAAATCGAAACCGGCCCGCCTGCTTCGAAGACAAACATGCTAACCACTGCACCACAGCCCCCGAGTCTCATTGGCCCTAATTCTCATTTACAACAGGGTCCCCCCTTCGAACATCGTTGCGACCCTGCAACGATACTCGGTCGATACTCATGCTCCCGGGGCGAAACCGATGCCTCAAGAGCTGAGCTCCTTCACACGTAGGCCTTCAAGCCAACTTCAGTCACACCACACTCAGGTTTTCTTGGCTCACCCGCAACCACAGGGTAGCTCAATCGACACAAAACGAAGCACAACCAACTTTCAGGGGTATAATCGGCTCAACGAGCGTTTTCTCCGGTTCACCAGTAACTGTCACAGACCAGTTTTTGGCTTACCCTTAACCGAGGGACCACGCTAGAGAAGCTATGTACACAATCATACAGCACACAGCACGAGTACCGTAAGGTTGAAGTGCCAACCTCAACTCAGGGCATGGGGCTCCTAACCAACCTCTGAGACGGTTTGGGGGTAAGGCTGTCCTTAGGAAGGACCCGGCCCTATCCTCTTCGTGTTCGTACTAAGTCATTGTCGCCACTTGTTAGATAGAAAGTGGATGCTTTAAGTTTGAAAGATCGAAAAAATGGTGGCACTGGGTATCGGACCCGGGCCGCTTGCGTCGATCAGAAGATTGCTAACAACTACACTACAGCCCCCGAGTCTCATAGGCCCTTACAACATTAATTCAATTTGTTATTTGTTTATGTTAGTAATTAGCAAGCCACTAACACGCTCTTGTTCTGGGCCATGAATCCTGTGTCTGTAATTTCCTAGACATTATTTCATAACTTAGCTAAAACTTTGTAAATAAAATTTATGAAGTTTCATTACCTTTATCCACTAAACCAATTAGGCCGTTGGTGGTACAATCTATCCGTTGGTGGAGTAACTACTAATCTGGAGGTTTATCTACTCCGAAACATTATTACATAGTTTTCTTCAAAAACTGAAATAAAATTGTCACCTTCAGTTGTTGTGTAGCAACTTATGTGGCACCGCATGTGTTCCTATGAATTTTGTTGTAAGCACATGTGCTGCCGTTCAGGACGTTTGTCTATTGAATGGAACTTGACCAATTTCCAAAAAAAAGTCAATAAGAAACAAACAAATATGTTTTACTGCCACCCTGACCTCTTTTTTAGTCAAATGAGACATGCTTAATATCTAATGATCCCAGCTGCTTTGCGGGCCCAGATGTATAACACTGAAAACCCAGTAGTTATCTTTAGAATGGCAAAAAATTTGATTCACATAACCCCTAGAAGGTTATTTTGCAGAGACTCGCCAGGTACTTGTCTGATACCGTGTCCTAACTTCAGGCTCATGTGACTTGAAGACGTAGACTACACACTAGTGTTGCATAGCGTGTGCGCATCGTTCTTTAAATTTTGTCTTGAGGGATGTGTGTAGTTTCGTAGCCTGTGACACTTCTCCTAAATAAGCGTCTTTGTAGTTTTCGAAAATTTTGCGAAAAACTTTCCAAACTGTCGTTGACTTTTTAGCAAATAAGTTAACCTAGCCCAACTCATGTGATACATACAATAGTAGTCATTGCCTATGACCTAAAGTCACCCTTTATTTGCCAATTGCTTCTAGCTTCACTCTATTAAATTGCATCAAATTTACATCAAGTTTTGAGTATCTTGCCTTCGAATAACTCCGTAAAATATCCAATGTCAATAGATAAAAACCTGCTGCCCATCCTTCAGTAAAAAGTATAAATATGAGGCTTTCACATTATTCGAACGGCACGCGCTAAATGCATTGTTTGTAGTTTTTATAATAACTTAAAATATGATTTCAGCGCGTTCAAAGGCAGTTTTGAATTGACATTGCCTCAGTCAAATTTAACTATTCAACTTCAATTATGTTGCAGACAAGTAAGTGATAAAATATCATTAATAAGATGTGAACTATAATAAAGATAGCCCTGAAATTGTAATAATAAATAATATTGACTAATAAATATAAAGTGTTAAGTCTAAAGACTAATGGATCAAGCTAAATATGTTAAACTGCACTGGCGTCACTACATTTGAACAGTCGTTTACTTGGCTTTGCGAACTTTTTCAAGTAACACGTAAAAGGCTCTAGTGTTTACATTTATGCAAGAAAGAAAACGTTAATGCCATTTCTAAAGAAATTGAGTGAAATAACGGAAGGTCCGACGCAAACGAGACATTTAATAGTTATTAAAATTAAGATGGTGCTCTGAGTAACCGACTGTGGGCGGCATAGGTTTTTAGTCACACTTTACCGAATTTGTCAATAACAAACGTTGTTTCAAATTATTTTGAAATTTCATCTCATTAACATTTAAGGGGGTAATGTCGTTTTCGTGGTTTTTGACAATTCAGTGTAATTTTTGCGCCCACAGAACTCAAGCTAAAACCGGACTACGGCTTCGAAACTTTAACCACATTATCTTTAGGAGAATATCCCCACCCGTTTTTTTCCTTTTCTAAAAATAGTTTGTAGAGTCGGTGTTATGGGCTTTTGAAAATTTTAGAGAAAAGTCAAATTACGTGATTTTTGCACAAAAATGTCATTTTCTCAACGTAGAAACGACTTATCAACTATATCAAAAAAACGGGTGGGGATATTATTGCAGTGCATGACTGCAAAAAGTTTAGTAGTTGTTGGCTGATCTTGAGTTTCATAACTGTGGCGCAAAAATTAGTCAAAAAAACCGCTGATGGGGTGTATTCAAATGATTGCAGCAGTAAAATTGCAAAAGATAATCTGCTTTTAAATATAGGTTTTTTAAAGCTAGAAGGTGTAAAAAATATAAAAAAGACCGCTCTAGTTTTTGTTGAGGTTAAGTGCAGTTATGGTAGTTCAAAAAAACACCTAAAAACGCAATTACCCCCTTAAATTGTTTTTTATTGTTTTGCTTCAGTATAGTAGACTTTCAAAACAATATGAACAATGACATTTCAATGAGCATATTGATCTTTTTTCCTGTTGGGCCACAGCCCAACAGGTCTTTAATTTTGTTTCTGGTATCTTAACACAGTGCTAGCGTTAAAGTGTCAATGTGCGGAGTGTGTTTTGCACGTCTTTTACCTTAGCTATGCATCTGTCACAATTAAAATGCCTTGTAAAATCAGTGTGTTGCTGCTTTAGTGGTTTCTGAGAATGTAGGTAGTCTGAAAATGCAAAAGGCTGACAAAAAGCGCTCGACTAGGGAATCGACGACATCCCCTCTAGGTTGCGAACCTAACAGACTAACAACTCGGCCAGTCAGTCTGATGCTTCCATAATCATGATATGTTAGAAATTAACGATGGTATTGTGTTCTTTCAAACTGTCATAACTTATTTGCAACTGAGGTTGCAAGATAAATTTGCAATTATGCATGAGCAAACATGAAGTTCAGTAATTTATCTTTATTTAAGATTAGTAATTAAGTAATTAATCTACCTTTCAATTTCCAACTGCCGAAAGCTTTAAGCTGAGATTTTGCAGTTTCAATGGATGTAACAGGATAGGCTTTTCATGGAAAAATGCAAATTAAGAAATAAACCTTTCGCTGGCCCAACAGGTTTACGATGGCCTCCGGCCAATGTACTTAAAAGTGTATGCTTGATACTTACTGAATACTTTTGCCGAAAACTTAGCTTGTTACTTCAAGTTTTGCTATTCTACAGTACAAGTCAGAAGTAACATCCCTTGAAGTCGCCTTCAGCTTCATTGAAGGCGCCTTCGATGAAGTGGAAGGCAAATTTGACTGCAACAGATGTTTGACCAGTTTTGACATTATTACCTGCGGAATGTCAGCTGATGCCAGGACGAACTTCTCTTTTCTACTGCGCTATTGGTCAAGCTTCTCGAAAACTTTCAAGGGGGCTCGGTTTAAAAGAGATAACTTTGATGCCGGATGTCTAATTGGGCAGTATTAACTAATTGCATGATGAAAAAAACTTACTTAGGGTTACACAATAGATTTTTATAAGATTCATGGCAGGGTTGGCAAGTCTTGGGTTTGCAATCGAGACCGATACCGAGACCGAGACCGAGACCAGACAACCGAGACCACCCAAACGAGACCTAAAAGACCGCGACCAGCCCTTGGGGGACGGTTGTCTGGTCTCAGTCTCGGTCTCGGTCTCGGTATCGGTCTCGGTTGCAAACCCAAGACTTGCCAACCCTGCCATGAATCTTATAAAAATCTATTGTGTAACCCTAAGTAAGTTTTTTTCATCATGCAATTAGTTAATACTGCCCAATTAGACATCCGGCATCAAAGTTATCTCTTTTAAACCGAGCCCCCTTGAAAGTTTTCGAGAAGCTTGACCAATAGCGCAGTAGAAAAGAGAAGCTCGTCCTGGCATCAGCTGACATTCCGCAGGTAATAATGTCAGAACTGGTCAAACATCTGTTGCAGTCAAATTTGCCTTCCACTTCATCGAAGGCGCCTTCAATGAAGCTGAAGGCGACTTCAAGGGATGTTACTTCTGACTTGTACATTGCTAGTCTGCTAATCCTGGATAGCGCTTGTCCTTTATCGCTATTTAAGCGCAATTTTAAGCTATTGGCTAATTTATTAGAAAATATTTTGTACTTTTTACTACGCATGCGATCAACCAAAAGACAAAAGGAATTTTAAAATTATTTTCAAATTTTGGTTTGTATTCTGGCCGAAGATATATAAAAATAGCGCATACAGCAAAGCAATAGCACATAAAGGCTCTATAAGCTCTGTTTACGGCGCTATAAGTTCTGTGTACACTAGTAGACGTGGCAACTACCGATGTAAACGATTATTTAGGCGTGAAATAGTTTTATACTTGCAGCCGCAGCCTTCACGTTCTAAAGTCATCCTGATAATACCACAAATTATTGTTGTTCTATATCCGTTGATGCTAGTTGTCTTAATCAACAATATAAGGCAATCATAAACCAGGTCATAATGCAGTTGGTGGCATGCACTGGATTTGTGGGTCATCCATTTGTGCATCCGTGCTCAGTACTTCCCAACTGGACCCGCAGTAAAAGTTGTGTGAAATACTCTGGCTACCTCTCTGAAATCATGCTGCTTTATCAGCATATGTTTCACCATAACATCACGTAAGCAACATACTATGTGTTTCAATACCAGTTTCAATTACTCACGCCAGTGCTCTATAAAGAAACTTGAAATATTATATATATAAAATTATTGACATAATTTGAATATGTTGGAAAACACCCACTTCAACTGCAATTACATAGGTGTGTTGTCTGCTTTTTTAAGAATAGCATTGTCGCGGGACAAGTCATATGGTGGCGTGTTTGTAGTGCAGAATACCTCTGGCTGCATCAAAGATTTACTAGATGGCGTAGCGGACATGACGGCTCCAGATTATACGGCAACTAGCGATCGCATGCAACTGCTGCGATTTAGTTTGCCTTTAGAACCGTCGTCCAATTCGTTTCTCATGAATCCGACAAGTTTGCAATTTGAGAACACACACGTTAATTGGAAACAATCGTTCACTCCTGACTGCCAAAAACTAATGCTATTGTGTGTACTAGCAACACTAGTCAGCAGATGGTATGCAATTTACAGCCGCTTGCAAGAGGTGAAGCTTGGACATGGTCTTGCTCGGTTTGTAGTTTATCAATTGAAACTTGACGTATTGGTTTTATTCATACAATTATATAACAAGTGCCAGTTGTGGTTAATTGCTCCTGTATTGTTGTTTCTTACCACCTCATTCAGTGCTCTGTTTAGCGTTGCCACAGGTTTAAAACATTTGAATGTGCCTTTCCGTTCACTGCAAGAAATAAACATGGCTATTGACAAGGGTTACAAATGGTTAACTGGCACGGAAATTAATAGTTACATGGAATATTACCGACAATATGTTCTTCATACAACTGCAATGAAGGTAACACCTTGGAGAAGATTGCCTGTTAATGAGATAATGGTGACAATTAAATCTGATGCCAAATCATTTTTATACGCAGCCTCTTCATATTCAAAAGTTAGAGCTCAAAAACATGACTTGGTGTATTACACTGAACAACCAAGTCGACCAGATTGGCTTGGCTCATATTTTGCTCCTGAGCTAAACTCTAAGATTGTGCAAGAAATTAACTTTTTTCACGCACTAGTCAATGAAGTAGGTATGATTTCATACTTGAATCGCAAGTATTTCGGCTTTTTGGAGAGTGAAGAGTCCAAAAACAGTTTTCACTACGAAATATTGTATTTGTACCATTTGCAAGACCTGTTTTTAGTTTACTTTTTAACGAGTGTAGTTTGTTTCACTAGCTGTATCTTTGAAGTCTACTTCAGAAATTTTACTGATAATTTCTATTTTTTTGTGTAAACGTTACATTTTGCCATCTGAAGCGTGCCCCTTTACCATGCTAAACGGGCACAGTGTGAATAAAAAATGAGCGCAAAACATATTTCTTTACACTGTGCGACTTTAGTCAATGCGGTCGTGATTGTCACATAAAATTACTTGATTCCATTGTATACATTGTACATAACTTTTGCGCAACGTTGTACTCTGCTTACAAGTTGTTAAGCATTTCGTAAAAATGTTATATTTTTCATTTTAGCTATTTTGCGGTATCCTACACACATTTTGTATGTCGATAAACATGTGTGATGGGAAAATAATTATTTTTCCTGTTGTGCCACAGCACAACAGGTCTCTAATTTTAATTTCTGGCGGAATACACAGGGCTTGTAGTGCAATGTAAGTTTGTGCGTTAGTTTACTTTGTACATTAGAGCAATTGTGCGTGCGTCACATCATTGCCTAGTGCAAAAAATACACAGTGAGCAGTGAAAAGTTTCAGTGTGCGTTTGTTTAGTTCATGTGTGTCACGTAGCGCGCGTGTGTCACATTGCTGATAGTACCCCATATGACAGAGAACATGCTGAGTCTGTCAAACTGTAAGAATATTTTTTACTTGGGCGATTAACCCATGCCAATAAAACCTACGTATTGAATCTCTATGTACAGTTAAGACTTCGTATGCTGTAATAATAATAAATATTAGGTGCGTCAGAATTGTAGACATTAATATGCGGCAGCCTAATATGCAAATTAGCT
The DNA here is from genome assembly GCA_030248245.1 of Trissonchulus sp. WLG1_4. Lineage (NCBI taxonomy): Eukaryota > Metazoa > Nematoda > Enoplea > Enoplida > Ironidae > Trissonchulus > Trissonchulus sp. WLG1_4. The sequence goes on from JASANF010016108.1 coordinate 48,014, forward strand.
CATACGTCATTATATGAAAGTAGTATAGGGGCAGCGCCCCTATAGGGGCAGCGCCCCTATACTACTTATGAAGCTGCAATCTGTAAGAATGAGTTGTCAAAGTGACTTCAAATGCTGGCACAATGTCAGCGCATTGTCTTGTGCCGGAAGCTTTTACCAGTCAAGCCAGTGTCTTGTCAGTGAATTCAGTGGGACACAATACAATGTCATGGTTTTGTGTGGTTGAGCCACAACTTTTGTGTACAGTATGCAAAACACCAATTTCACTAGCCATTTAGTTTTTTGATGTAGCCTAATCTTCCAATTTGGCAAACAGATTGTTGAGTCATGATCAAGTATGTACCTTCAATTTTTGTCATACATGATGTAACTGTGACGCAAAATTAACTGCGTTAATCGTGGTTTTTTTAAATTCATCCATGATCCGCGATGCAGAATGCAGATGCATTACAGAAACTAATGCAGATGCATTACTGCAGATGCGCTACAGAAACTTTAGCATATTATGTTTGACTGATGCCTTATCAAAAACTGACTGCATACTCAAAGCTCAGGTCAGCTCCAGCTCAAAGTTGCAGCATTAACTGTTGGTGTGGATCAGCGCGAGACACTAGCAACTGAGTTCAGAATCTCATTCATCAACAGACATAGTCACTTTAGCATTAGGATGTTTTTATAATACATAACATACCTATTTTTTTAGAAACTCTGAGTTTGTTTTTACGCAATTTCTTGGAAGATAAAATGCTTTCACCCTTTTGCATATACAATTTGCTGAAAAAACACTGTATCAATCTTTGGCACAATTTAGAGTAAGATAATTATTTGCTGCACAACAGGTTTTAGCTGACCCACTGGTCAGCTTACTTAAAAGTAATGCTTAATACTTACTGAAGGTTTTGCCGCATATTGGGCTTGTTTAAAAGTACTGTTGTCTGGATTACAACAACAGTTTGTTCTCGTTTTTACGCGGCGGCCTCAGTCGCCGCGTATATACTATATTGCAAATCAGAGTTTAACATGTATCTGCTCTGACTGTGTATTGTTGCTCTGTGAAAATCGGTAGGTCCGAAAATTACGTTATATGTGTGTGCGTGTGTGTTCTTGATGCGTGCTAATGCTAGTGCTCTGGTTATCACGCTCACTCGGATATTGTTGTATATGCACGTACATACATACACACACATAAACTGTTGCAAAGAGCTGACATAAATGCACACAGGTCTACGTCTAAGCAATTCATTTGCATGTTTGTCGAATGGTATGCTTGCAATTTCTGCACAGTATAAGTAAAATAACGAAACCTGTCAGAGCAATGTTTTCTGGGTTGTTTATCAGCGTGACGAAACTTTTAACGGTTTCAAGTCTAGAAACCGCTGCCAAACCACAAATCATTGCGCTTGATAACATCCTCAGCGCCCAGAGGCTGCCTTGGTAGCTGACAGTGGTTTAACAGTAGGACGAAACAGGCTTGTTTTTGGCGTTTTAGACGGTTGAATTTATAAAGGTTTTTGCAAATTAGGTTAACTTTTAATGTTGTAGGCGAAATGTTATGTGAAAGTGTCGGATTTCAAAATTTTGCTGCCGCGTTTTATATTCGAAGAATATCCTCGGGAGTCTGAGCATGTCTGAACAAAATCTAGACATCCGAAATTAATTTAACTCTACTCGCAGAACGTGCTTGTTACCTGTCATCGTGCTTGTTGTTCATGGTCGTGTTAATGTTTGGTTTCATTCGTGTATATAAAAGTTCCTTGGTGAGTCTATGTATGTATCTTGTGATTATTTCAAACGAATTTCACAACCATTATGACAGTATGTTAGAACCATAGCACTGACTACAAGGCAATTATTGACTTCAAATTCAACTCAGTTCCAATTTTACACGTAAGGACTGTAACACTAGATGTTTTTTCATAATATTCAAATGCTTCAATATTCGTTGTGCAAAAAAGGTCAAATGCAAATAATGGGCGATGGAAAATATAGAATAGCAGTGAAGATGAGGTTTGGTCTGACGCCAGAAATTTCGCATGTGATGTTTGTGTAGTCATAAAAGTGTTTAAAAGGCGTCTTGTCACTAGGCATTCAATAATAGCGACTGTAGTGGTCTTTTTGCCAGCTATTCATAGCCCGCCCTATCATCTCTAGTGAAAGCAGTTTTAAGTTTCTTATATTCTTATTTATTCGGTCGAAGTTTATTGAACCTGCTTTTTTAATACCTATACTACTCTTGATAATACAATTCAAGTTTATAGTAAGTCTTCCAGCGCTGTATGCTAACTCGCTTTGGTTTTGTGCCATGAGCCCCATTATCTGATAGCATAGCAAAAACTCTGTAAATATCTTGTCGCAAATTTTTGTGAAGTTTCATTCATTTTTACATTAAACTATATGACCGTTGGTGCCTTGGTGGTGACTGCCAATGTAGCTAACCCACTCCGAAATACCCAATGCATAGTTACAGCAAGAATTGAAACAAGTTGCCCCTAAAAGGAGCAGAGTTCCTCCCTAGAGATGCTGATTTAAACGTGGTGCCAAGAGTACATAATATCCTGTTATGTACTCTTGGTGGTACCTATAAACGCTGTCGACATTGGTTAAACGATATTTTTAATAACAGTTTTTGGGTTAACATTAACATTTTGTCCTATGGCTGCTAGAATTATGGTTATCTGCCTTGCTTAGAGTTTCGGTTTGGCTCTATTGCTTGTAGTTTAGAACCAATTATTTAAGCGGATAGTTGAGCTAACAAACGTGCTCAACTATGTAACCACACTAATGTTAAGCGTGCTTAATGAAACAGCTTAGTCCAATACTCCAGTTTCCGCGCCAGTTTATTAGAAAAAAATAGGCTCAAACTAAAATTAAGCCTCTGACCGGTTGTGCTATAGTGGGTCTTCGTGCTGTAACAGAACCCTGAGTCCAATCGTGCTGTAACGGCACTCGTGTTATAACGAGACTCAGCCTCTGACCTATTGTAACTCGTTTTGTGTGCGATGTGCGATTCCTAATAAACCCTGGACCAAAATATTAGTCCAGTGTGTATACTTCGGTCAAGTGATGGGCTCAGAATTTGTCCACAGTTGGTTTTAGACAGGTATGCCCGCTGTTGAATGTCACGCCTTGGTATGGAATATTGGAATGGTGATTGGCAGCTTTTGTGGCTTCTTAGTTCAAGTTTCTTACAAATACTAGAACAAACTTTACATTTTTCAAACAATCTCAATTTTTTAATTGGTCCTTGCTTTTCTCACGACAAGGCTGCTGTTAGTGTGCGTGTGTGTTCGGAAATAGTTCGAATTCATGCGGAGGTTTGAAACTAAATCAGCCCTAGGCCTGACTCTATTCGCGCGAACAATTCGTAAGCGGCAACTTCCAGCTTTCCAAAATGCCAAAATGACATTTGTAGTCTTTCGCCTTAATCGTATATCGTGACAATGAGTATAAATCGCGTGTAGTTTGACCATATCATCGCAAGCTGGATTAATATGATACAAACCATTTATCAATTGTTCAAATTATTCCAATTCAAAACGATAATCTGTCACCGGCACTTGGCATGGCATAGGCTGAAAACTTGGCCGTTTTGGTACATTTTGTGTTATTCGTCAATTATAGTAAATAATGAAAATCGTAAATAGGCCTGAACCTAAACCAGCGCAAGGTCGACACTATCTGTCAGTATTAGCAACGTAACATCTGCAAGGGAATTCTGACAAACTCATAACTAATCTACGTTGCCTCTTAGCCTGTTGGTTTAGGCGTTGGAGTGTTAATTCAAAAGTTGGCAGTTGGAATCATATCCACAAGGTTAACAAAATCCCCTTAAGGTGGCGCTCAGGGGAACCGACTTTGGCGTTTAATTTTTTTCAGCGACATTTTTGACCATAATGTCTTGAAGGAAAGTTGTTCAAAATGAAAATAGCTTTCATTTGATGTGCATATTGTGATACAATTTTTTTTTAATTTTTTGGACAATTTTGTAGCCGTAGCAAAAAAAGTTTCGTTTCCATATAAAATGATTACTCATATCATTGAAATATGCGGTTTCTTAGTTTTAAATTGATGTATTAAACTTAAGAATACGTTGAAGTTTTGCTGAGTTATTTAGCCGTGAAAATAGGAAATCCAAAATGAAAAACTTACAAAGCTGATAAATCTTCGAAAATGTCAAATTTTTGATTTAATTTCTTAAAAAATTGAGTATGGCTTTTTGTAACTTTTTCAACGGAAATATGCAGTCCTAGGAAAGGTCTAATTTTTGAAAAAGTGAAACGTGTGGGCAAACCTTACATTTTTGCGTAGCGAAATCGACTACCTTTTTTGGACCTGGGTCCCAGCTGACGTTTGCGATTGAGTTGAAAATTTGCACAATGAAAGAAAGAACATAAATGCAGACGTGAAAGTTTTTCGATTTTCAAATTTCGGCCCGCAGCACTTTTTGTAGTCGCTCAAACACGACTGATTTTTTAAAAATCGATTTTTTGCAAAATCAAAAAAAAATTGAAAAATCGAAGATCAATCACGTCTAGATTTTTGAGAGATCTTTCTATTGATACCAAGATCATCAAAATCGGTTGAAGTTTCGCTGAGCTAGGTCAAAAAAAAATAAGTGTGAATAGGAAATTCGACATAGTCATAAAAATTGACACATTCACATTAAAGTGCTGAACTGTATTGTAAATAGGTTTTTTGATGTCTCTTTGATATACAATTGAAGTGGTATTGCTATTTATTGCATGAGCTGAGCGCCAAACATGAGTTTTGTTGCTGAGCGCTACCTTAAGGAAGAGATTAAGGTTACATGTTCTCCTGCCGATCCAGCAGTCTATCCTCACGGGGTCGGTAAATGGGTATATACCATAGCATGTTAGGTGAGACGCATCCTGCCTTTAAATCCATTAAATCCGCGTAACGTTACGCGGATTTAAAATCTTGCAATTTGCATATAGTTTTGCATTTGAATATTAAACGTATTACAAGAAATCCATTTTTGGAATTGGATTTTTGCTCAGCGGACTTAATTAAGTCCAGCAGCGCGTTTAATCCGAGGGTATTTTAGGAATTGAAACGGATTAAACATTTGAAACCGGTGGTAATTTAGGAATTGGATCGGACTAAAATAAATCCGTGTAGTCAGTCTGACACTTTTAATCCGAGAAATTCCAAATCTAATGCCCAAAGTACGGTTTAATTAAGTCAAATCCGTTAAGTTCATTTTAGGAATTGGCCTGGAGATAAGCACCGAATCCCAATGGCTGGATCAGGACGTCAAGTCCGGGGGTGACCTACGTTACCTTACGGGGATAAGGGATCATCCCCCCTCAACCCTCCCACCTTTGATTGCCCAAAAAGTGTAGGTACATACCGAACTTGAGTAAAAATTTGAAAAATGGCAGAAATTTTCTCGCTGCCGTAAAAATAAATTTAAAAATCGAAAAAGTGCAAAATTTTTCCTACTGTCGCCGGCCATAACACTAAGGCTGGACTACCCCCCTCTCCGCCAATGGTCGCGCAACCCCTTCGCCGATTGCTCCCGTGCATCTCTGAACATGATGCAATTTATAAAGTTTCATGAAGCTTATCTATTAAAGCTATTGAGAGAATATTTTTTGAGCAAATTTCAGATTTTTGAAGACAAAAACATATATACCCCATGCAATGCATGTTTCATCATTTTTTCAAAAAATCGAAGCAAAGCGGTGAAAGTTAAATATGACTTGATTCGATACATTTTGATTAAGCCCTAAACGATTTTAAAAATTCAATATTAAACTTTTTCCTAAGAAGCGGAAATTATGTAATTTTGACAATTTCTTAAATATTAGATGTTTACTTATAATAACAAAAAATATAGATCAAGTTAGTTAACAAGTTTATTGAACGTTTAATAGGTAACAATAACATTCTATTCGAACTAGGACAATAAAATAACTTGTTTGGCTAGACTGCTTCATATTGCAAAATCAGGCCAAACAGTTACACTTATTACTTATTACTTATTACTTATTACTGCCTTATTACTCATAACGTCTTTCTTAGAGCTATATTTCAGTTATAAAAGCAGGTCCACCTTGGAAATTTAACAGCCAACAAGAGCATCTAAATCAAGGTGACATTTCCTAAAGCAATTTAAAGCCCGGCTCATATATACTTTGTACTTTATGTAAACCAAATCAATTAGAAGCTTAGTAAAATAAAATATGAAAACTAACCTGACATTGCAACTTCTCCACTTTTTCGCCATGCATTTACCATGGCTACACTGTCACTGTGGGGCTCATTATGCAGATCATAAATGAATTCCTGCTTCCTGACTGCCTCAATTAAAGCTTCATCATGCCTGCAACTGCCTTTTGTATCAGAATTTTCACACGACACTCTTTTTGGAAAAACATCGCGACCAAATTATGCGAGCTACCTGCCTGTGAACTCAAAACTTGAAACTATACCGACTTCTCGCCGATTGTCTAAGCAGTAAACCACTGCCACAAATGTTTGACAGTGCTCAACTTTCAAGAGCACCAAGGCATTTGCAAAAGCACAAAGCACTAAAGCACGAAGTATAAGCCGGAAAAGTATATTTTCAATAGTACTAAAGAACTTGCAAAAGCACAAAACTTTATTGAAACGGAAAAGTACATTTTCAAACGCACTAAGCACTAAAACACTAAAATAAGAAGTATGAACCGAAAAAGCACTTTGTTCAACTAACCGAACAAATATGACACGTGAATCTTTAAATCATCTGCAGTCAGCATTATTTTAAGTATTCTATAAATTTTCACCTTTATATTTGTCAAAAGGTTTTAGCTTCACTTTATAAAATTGCTTCCAATTTACATCAAGCTTTCTATAACATAAAAAATATCCAATGTTGATAATTAAAAAGCTTTTGTCTATCGTTCAAAAACAAGTATATTTATGAGGTTTTTTTCGTTATTTGAATGGTACGCGCTAAACATTCCTACCAGATTTTTAGCATATTTTAAAAATTTAAAAAATACTGTTTTCAAATGTTTAAAAGCTGGTAAATAGAAATTGCCTCAATCAAACTAGACTGTTTAAATTTATTTATGTTACAGACAAGTACGTTATACGATATAATTAATAGTACATAATACATTATACTAAGGAAAACACTTGACTAATGATAATTAATATTAACTAACGAATATCAAGTACTAGGTCCAAGATTAGTGCTTTAAGTCAAAATAGCTATGCTGGACCTGGAGCTACCGTGCAGTTGTTTACTGGTTGGTTTAAAAACTTTGTCCGGTTTCCCGTAAAGGCTCTTGTACGGCCACACATGCGGCACGCATTAATGGCCTGCGCGGGAACGGTAGATTTCAACGTCAAGGAGTGACTGACATCCCTCGCTCTCGGTCTGAAAAACACCCCAGCGGGGCTTCCAGGTAGGATGAGCAGGGTTGCCAGACACCGACCAGAAAAGGGGCTTACCTGACCACGCAGGCAAGGCCCAGCAGGCGCAGATGGAACGCTGAGCAGAATAATAGGAGCACACGGGCGCAGATTATAAATATGTAATAATCTGAACTTAATTTAACTTGAAATCTAAACTTAAACTATTAAATTTGAACCTAAACTAAAACTTAATTTTAGCTAATAATCCTAGGTCTTATGGTAGCTCTAGCCTACTTACATAGCTGTCTGGGTTAACTCCAGTTAGCCCAAGTGCAGATGCTTTGGCTTTCAAATTTTCGGCGCCAACCTATCTTGTTATGTTTTGACATAATGCTATGCGCCTGAGTGTTTGATAAAAATTAGTTTCGGGTATCGAGTAGTGTTGTTTTAGTATACTATAACTCATACTAAAACTAGTTTTAGTATGTGATACTAAAACTAAATCAAATTGGCTATACTATAACTATAACTAAAACTAAACTGAATTCAGGTCGCTATACTATAACTGTATCAAAACTAAACTAATTTCAGAGCGGTATACTATAAATAAAACTAAACTAAATTCGGGCTTATACCAAAACTAGTTTTAGTACACAAAACTAGTTATAGTAAGCATGTCATACTATAACTAGTTTTGGTATGCCCGCTTACTAAAACTAGGAGTTTTAGTAAGCCTGTTATACTAAAACTAGTTATAGTACATCAGTTTACTAAAGCTAGGGAGTTTTAGTAAGCGGTGGGAAAATATTTTGCGCAAAGCAGAATCTATATCCTCATTGGATAAATAGTATAAATTTTTCCTTTAATGGCCATGCTGTACAGTTTGTCAATTAGTGTTGCAGTTGTAAGGCGGCCAGAATTGCTAGTTATTTTAACATTTGATTTTGGAGTTTCAAAAAATTGGTAAGTTTTTTAATTTGTTTGTTTGCTAGTTTATTTTTCATATTTTCACCAAATTAACGGGACAATTTTAATCCTATATATGATTTAAAAGCTATCCTCAAAAATTTTCTGAATACCCTGGACTAACTGAAGTTTAATCGTAACATAATGTTATTATCGTCCAGTGTGTAGTGTAGGCAGTGCCATGCATAGCTATTTTTATAAATTTCGCGAATATTTACCATTGCGCCCTTCTTTTACCGGTCCAATAACTAAGGAGTAAATTTCAGTCTAAACAGTTTAAAATCA
>JASANF010016109.1:0-17148 GCA_030248245.1 Trissonchulus sp. WLG1_4
AAAAACCACCGTGGTGAAATCCACCCTATATGGTCTGAGTGGGGATTGGTGTAGGTATAGCGCAAATAGCGAGGTGGAGTTGTCTGTGTAGTTGTGTACACACCACACGCGACATCTACCAATGTTTAGAAGCCCACAGGGCTGTTGAATGAAAAGTGACTTGACTAAAGTCTGACCAAAAATTGCTGGACCCTGAGATAAAACAGGTGGTATGATTTTTGCGACTACTCATTGTACTCTTGGTGGCTGAAAGTCGTTCATTTCGTAATGAAATCGCGTGTTTCTTTTTGTCGTAAGGTCCAGTAATTTTTGGTCACTTTAGTTGACTATAACTTGGCTCAGGTTTCATCTGCGGTAGGCCGTCGCATTAGGGTCGATTCATACTTAACAGCCGTATGTCCGTTCACCCAACATGACGAAATAAATATAGGTAATGACGTCACGTCACATGCGCTGGCTGATCCACTGCACTAGGCTGCTAGTGACGTTATTCTGCAGGCTGAACGGACATATGAATCGAGCCTTAAGCAACATACGGACTGGACTTACTTTAGTCCTAAGTTTCGAAATAAATATTGAGTAAAAAACGTTATGTAATTTTAGACAAACCCATTACAACCTAACATTGGCCTAAAAGGATTCACAATGCACGCTTAAACATTGGAGTACAAACTACAGATTCTACTGTTTAGTGTAACCAAAATGTTTAACTAAATTTTGGTCAAAATTTTCAAAAATAGTCAATTTTTACGCCAAAAAAAGGTATTTTGGCCACATTTTTGAAAAATCGGTAATGTTTGGCTAAAACACGGTCACTTTTTGTCTGACTTGGCCTAAGGGTATTAAAAATGTCGGTACAGGAACCCCCCAGATTGGACCCCCATGTTAATGTATGGTCTAACCAGAGGTTTTTAAATGTAATTTTTAAACCATTTTCTCGAACTATTGAATTAACCATTAAGTCCGTTCAAGAATACTCCTTTGTGAATCCCACTCATTGCCAACGGAGACACCAATCACAAACCATGTTTTAATAACATCATATTATGGAATAAAATAAACAAATTAATAAAGAAAACAGCCGAATAATTATTGTAATTAAATTTTGTTGAAAGCGGCTATATCGACAGACTGAACGTAGTCTTCTAGTTCCGTGATAGCGTCCTCCAAAAAGTCCGTTCCGACCTAGAAAATATACAAAAATAAGTCCGACGAAAGGAATAGTATTATCGTAGGGATGCAACAGTGGTTGCCGAGTGTAAAATATACCTTTAGCAACGTTAGTGACCAACCAGCGTTCGTGTGAGCAAAAACTACGACAAGCTTCTCTCAATATAAACTATTAAAGGACAAGAAACTACTACAATAAATTGTCCTTTGTGTCACAAAGGTCGGCAACGTTTAAAACGTTGTGCCTGTCGTTATTGTAGAAATCATTTCATCAGTAAAGTGTCTTCCACACGGGGTATGGGATGCATATACGGGGAGGGGTAGGGGGGGTATCCATCCCCCCCTCAAGGGGGTCGGCACCCCCTCAAACATCCGACACCGCCCCCTCTGATGGCCGAAAAATTGTCCCAAAAATGCGTAAAAAAATTAAAAAATGAAAAAATTTTTCGCCTGCGGCCAAAAAAGTGCCCCCAAAATTGCGGCTATCGCCGAAAAATGGCCAAACTGGGCACCACCCCTCCGGCTAAGGGTCGGGAACCCCCACTCGCCGATTCCCCCCGTGCATATCTGTCCACAACCAAAATAAATTAGACTATAAATATATATTATTTTATATTATTATTATTATTTATACAAGTCTAGTGCGTCTAGTTTAGACTAGCTCGACCATGTCGTATTTAATTTAGAGAAGTCTGTTTTATGTGACATTATTTGAAGAATGAGTAAAAATTATTAAAATTTTTGCCCAAATTCAACTAAATTCAATTGCTCAGAGATTTGATCACTCATGGTCATACATGTACACGGGGTCTCGGTCTGGGGGGGGCTTGTCCCCGAATTTTCGAAATTTTAGGGGGGGCTTGTCCCGATTTTTTGTCCCAAAAACGCAAAAATTTCCAATTTTTGCCTAAAAATTGGAAATTTTTTGCGAAATTCCTATATTTTTAGCAATTTTTTCGCTTTTTGCTCATTTTGAAAGCATTTTACGGCGGTTTGAGGCGATTTTGGGGTTTCAAGGAGGGGAGGCTTGTCCCGACGGGTCAAATCTGATGGGGGGCTTGTCCCTGAATTTCAAATCTGGGGGGGGGGTTGCCCCCCCCCCCCCAGACCCCCCCCATGTACATCTGTGCTCATGGTGTGATCTGTCCAATCAGCCCCAACAAATGGTAATTACGGTATGTACGTAACTAAAATGATTGAATCGAAATGCGTACTAATGAAACATACTTTCGTATTTTTCAACAAATCAAAAAAAAGTTTTGAAAAAAAGCAACCCCGGGCTGGACTCGAACCAGCGACCAGCGGGTGAAACGCCGCAGTGCTAATCACTACACACACCACAGGGGCTACGACAACAGTAAGTTACTATCGGTTTAAGATATTTTGCTAATATTATTTAACACTATGGAATGATTCCAAAAATTAATTTTGTTTCCATAAAAAGAATTCAGCTTATTAGGTACTATGATAATACTGATAAGGGTAATATAAACTTTCGATTGGAATACGCAAATCTGGATTATTATATGATTGCACACATACACTACTAATTTCAAGCAAGCCCACACTGGCTGGAAATAAATTGCGCAACTTTTGTGAATTGTCAAAGATGAACTATTTTTGCACAATGAATAAAACAAAAAATTGAAAAAATTACACCGGACCAGAATCGAACTGGGGACCTCTGGTTTGATGTAACAAATCACATACAAACCACACGCTAACCCACTGCGCCACCGGTGCTGCTGAACGTTTTAGTTTGAAACGTCATTAAATGGATAAGTTACTGTGCTGATTTAATGAAATTGGTAAATAAATTTAAGTTTTAAAATTTGAACCAATTTTGGTTAAAACGCATAAGTGTGTTTAACAAACATAACGTGCGTTCACCGTTTAGAAATTCACTGTTTAGAAATTCACTGTTTAGAAAGATTTGTAAAAAAGTTCATTGTTTAGAAAATTGCATTTTCAGAACATTCACCGTTTAGAAAAGTGCATTTTCTAATCGTTCACCGTTTAGAAAATTGAATTTTCAGAACGTTCATCGTTTAGAAAACTAATGTGCAAAAAGTTCATAGTTTAGAAAATGTTTCTTCCACTGTCGAGGAAAACTTTGACTATGACTGACTTTTCATTCACTGGTCTGAATACCTTAAAAAGTTTTTAGGAAACTGAATGCGTCTAACATACGTAAGTATATGCGTTAAAATACGTTAAAAATACCGCTAAAAATACGTGAAAAAAATAAATATAATAAAAAACGACAGACAGATCCAGGTGCCACAAGCGATTGCGAACATGAAAAACACCTAGAGTCGTTAAAAAATTTTCGCAGACGTATTGCTAAGTTATTGCTACATAGGTGTAAAGCTCTAAAAAGTTTTCATTCAGACCAGTGAATGAAAACTTAGCTAAAAGTTTTATTCGACAGCGGAAGAAACATTTTCTAAACGAGGAACTTTTTGCAAAGTTAGTTTTATAAACGGTGAACGTTTATAAAATTCATTTTTCTAAACGGTGAACGTACTGAAAATTGTATTTTCTAAACGGTGAACGATCTGAAAATTCTATTTTCTAAACGGTGAACTTTTTAACAAATCTTTCTAAACAATGAATTTCTAAACAGTGAATTTCTAAACGGTGAACGCAAACCGATCTATTCACTGGTATACTCAAATCCGAATTATTATATTTATCATTTTGCTTAGGATACGCAATTCACTAATTAACATATTAACTTGTGTTTATTTGTGTTAAACTCACTTTGTCGTCCTCTACGACGCAGCTGATCTGCAGTTTCTGGATTCCATAAGCCACTGGCACTAATTTGGCTGAAAATACAGAAGCACTGGTACTAAACTCCACGTTGCTATATGACTATTCTAACAGGATCACAATTTTAGCGAGTATGAAACAATGCCGTATAAACATACATAAACAGAGGCCGTGCAGAAAAGCCAGAAAAAAACAGAATTCAGCAACTTACTCCTGAAGTTTACAAAAAAATACAACTGAAAATCATAACAATATTTTAAAATTTAGTATACCTACGCGAACCGCTAATTGGATTATAGGCTATCATACCATATTATATAAATTTTAAGCAAAAACTTTTCTGCAAAATTTTCAATGTTTTTAAAACCTGATTATAAGCTAATAAATATAGAAGTGCTATGTTGTTACCAACAAGGGCGTACCCAGGGGGGGGGGGAATGGGGGGAATTCCCCCCCCCCGAAATTTTTCCCCAGTGATTTTTTACACAAGGGTCCCCCCTTTGGTTTTTATGGTCCGGCCGGAAAAATTTTCTGATACGTCTCCAATGGACTAAATTTGGCCTAAAAATCAAAAATTTTCCCAAATTTTTTTCTGGGGGCTGCCGCCCCCAGACCCCTGCTACTATGTGGCTTACTATTCCTCGTTATTGTCTTTCATCAAAGCCTATGCATGTATACACAACTACATTATGCTGCATGTGCATGTCTACACGAGTATATTATGCTACATTTACTTGTGGAATACATTGTCTGATATGACACTCCCAACTTTTGTTTTAAATTTTGTCGGAAAAATTTCTGATATGTCTCCAGTTGACCAAATTTGGTCTAAAAATTGAAAAAATCGCTAATCTTTTTCTGGGGGCTGCCGCCCCCAGACCCCTGCGACCTTGTGGTTTAGTAATCTTGTGTTTGTAAGGCGTTTTATGAGTATTAAAATTGCTAAAAGTGCATTTTAACCCATAACAAAAAATCGAAAAATCATTCCCCCCCCCGAAATTTTTTTCTGGGTACGCCACTGGTTACCAATCATCCACGTAAACTTCAACGCTGATTGGTCAGTAAACAGAAAAAATAATTAAAAAACATGAAAAATTTGCTTGGCAGCGGTCAAACGAAAAACTATATTGGTGAATCAATTGCAACCATCTTCAATATTTTTGTTATAATGAAATGCTTATCGTTTTGTTCCTTTTTTTGGTCCGTTATAGCAATACGTATTTACTATGTATACCTACTGGTTCAGTTCATGTATTAATAGGACTTTGATTATGCAGGGTAAACTCGTAGGGCAAAATGCCTGCTCAAGCAGCCGTCAATGCCCGTCTAGCAGCTCTACTTGTCCTACAAACTGCGGGTACGAATTTCGGAGGCACTCGCCTTGACATAGAAAAATACATTTATTTATGATGTATTTCAATTAACCAAACCATAATTTCACTGGTAATCCGAAAATTAAAAACGGATAAGACTGGAGCTGACTGAACCGTCGTTATTGGTGGAGAACAAGCCTCAACCAGCCCGGGCCGCTGATTCAAGCCTATCTAGGTCACCTGACCACGCAACAAAAACAGGAGCGAAAACTTTTATTCCCAGCAATACGGGGAAAAGAAGTCATTTCAAGACTTACGGTGATTACCGAAAACCTGACTTGGCATAGTTGCAGATCTAGCGGCTTAACAGATGCTATAAATCGCGGAGTGCCAGTACACTTTGTCATGAAAGACGGGCGATAGAAATCAGCAAACAACTTTTCGCAGCCACATACCAACAGAACAACAAATGTTGGAGACAGCCAAGATACTAATACCGTAAATAGGATTGGGTTTCGTTATAGCACAAATGTAAACAAACTGCCAATAAAAAGGTGTCGTTATAGCACGAGGTTCGTTATATCACACTGAAGACCCATTATAGCACAACCAAGTCTCGTTATAGCACAGCCGAGTCTCGTTATAGCACGACTGAGACCCATTATAGCATAGGGAAAAAGTTAGACCATTTTCATTTAAGTTAAAGTTAAAGTTAAAGTAGGACCATGGCTTTTAAGTTAAACTTACAGTTAAAGTAAGGCTCCGGTGTTAATTCAAGTTGAAGTTAAAGTAAGCCCAAAATCAATGACTTTTATATAACTTTTTTTAAATAACTTTAATGATAAAGTTAAAGTAAGGGTGTTTTAATTTAAGTAAAGTTACAGTCAAAGTAAGACCTACAACTTTTTTGTAGTTAAAGTTAAAGTTAAAGTATGACCCAAACTTTTTTAATTTTAGTTAAAGTTAAAGTTTAACTTTTTTGCCCTACTTATAGCACAACTAATTCATTTTCAGCAAACTTTTAGTATTTCATAAAGAAATTTAAATTTCGTAATATATACGTACCACAGTATATAAATTATTTTCTTTCACTGATTGTTTAATAATATATAAATCTTACTGCCAGGGTTGTAAAACAGCAAGAGTGAATTCAAACGTTGCTGACCTTTGACCTCAGTGTCCATACTCAGATTGCAACTTAAACATCGTACTTCATATTTTGCATTTATATTTAGTAAAAATTTGACGACAAAGATACGGTATCCAATTTCATAATTTCGGTTTAAAGTGTTCTTATTCTACTAAATAACAATTATTAACATTAACATCATTAATTATTTACCTTAATTATTGTTAACAATAATTAATTAATTAATTAATTAATTAATAAGGTAAAACGTATTTTTTCAGCATTCAGGTGAATTGATGAGTTAATAAAGCAAAACTTTCTGACATTTTTCAATGGCATTGATTTAAATGATACGCACTTCCGCAGACTAACAATTCCTTTGACTGTGGAATTATGCGTTATTTTTTTATTGGTTAATACAAAAATTTATTCAAATGACATGCGTGTTTAACTTATGAATGTAGCGTGTTAAGTTCTAAGTAGGTAGATCTAAGTTAATAGTTTGTAGTTGCGATATAATGAGACGCTCGACTGTGCTATAACGAAACTCGGTCGTGCTATAACGAAACTCGGTCGTGCTATAACGAGACTCGGTCGTGCTATGATTTGTCTTTGTGCTATAACAGAACCCTGACCCATTCGTGCTCTAACGGCACTCGTGCTATAACGAGACTCAGACGTAAATAGATACTTCCAATAATACGCGCATATCCATCCCTCTTATTGCACTAGTGTGTCACTGTTATAATAAAACTATGTTATTTTGAAGTTCAATATTATAGTGTTTGAATCTTCAGTCATTTGTCAATGACATGAAATGTTTCAAACGTATGGGTTATAGCACTGATTGGCGTGCTATAAGTGATTTATACGCAGGTTTCTTGTGAAACTCCGAGTGTAGGAGCACGAGTGCGCGCAGCGAGCGAGTGCACCTGCACGAGGGTTTCACACATGCGTATCAATTACTTTTAGCACAACCACCAGTGCTATAAGTGACTCGTAAATCGATTCAAGTATAGCGTGCAGTATAAGTCGGATTATTGCACTTTACTGTAACATTAAATCGAGTTACAATTTATGTTACACACTTACACTGGAAGTTGTGTGTTACTATGTTTGACGTGTACGTTTTCATGAAATTTATTTTATAGTTATATTCATATTAATATCAATATAATAGCGTTTTTAGTAATATTCATAAACAAATTTTTGTTCTCCTGTTTATATTAATATTATGAATGAATGAATGAATATTTACTTAATCATAGCATAATATCCCTAAACAGAGACTTTATATGCAACTTTTCAGCACAGTTACAGCAAATTTAACGACGCCAGTCACAATTTTTCACAAAAACATATATGGGTATAATCACAGTGGTCAACAAACAACATGTATATGGCCAGCCTCAGCAAATCAGGTTCTTAATTGCTGATAAAAAGTTGATCGACGATCGAAGGCAATGTCTAAAAATTTTGATACTCTTTTTGTACTCTAGTCATCTTGATGGTTCAATATTTCAATTAAGAGTTCGTTTAGATTGGACGATGGTAATATTGTATAAGGCCTAATGTCGTTATAAACCGGACATTCTAATAAAAAGTGAATCTCGTTTTCAATTTTTCCCATTGAACAAAGTCGACACAAGCGTTGTTCACGAGGCACGCGATGGGTTGATCTGCGGTCCCAGCGACCTCGTTCGATTTCGAGATCGTGAGATCGTAGTCTAAAGCTTACGAGTCTTCTAAAATGTTTTTGTTTAAGCTTAGTTGAATATAGTGGTTCAAGACCGAACTTTAGTTTATATTGAGCATACAGGTCCAAACTAGTAAGTCTAAGAATTTCTGGCTTCCACTCAGCAACTAAAAATCGGTCAATTAAACGTTTCCTACACAGGTTAAGAAAGATTGCTGTTCTTGGAACCTGTTGAGCCACCCAATAATCAACTAAGTTCAGACTCCTCAAAAGTTCCACTAAGGATGTTGTCCACGGCGAACATATTCTGCTGTGTCATACATAGTTCGCATAAGGCATAATAAGACTGTTTTAAAAGAGAAGTATCTGGTTCGACCAAAATTTTACACCAGTATCTGAACATAGCCAACTGCCTTTGAATCATGAGAGGAAAACGACCAGTTTCACCGTACACAGCTACATTTGGAGTTGTGGTTTTCACAAACAGTAATTTTTTCAAAAAGTTTAGATGCATTTTTTCAACTATGTCACAATAGTTATGTAAATGAGAAAAATTTTGGCTATTCCATGTCAAAAATCCCCACACTTCACAACCATAGTGCAACACAGCAGTTACATAAAAGTCAAAAAGTTGAAATTTTTTCTTCATTTTTAAATTGAAAAACTTATTCGCAGTATACTGAATATAATAAGCTGGTGTACGAGCAACATCAATACGGTTTAAGACTGTAGACATTAAGGATATTCCATGATTACTCAGTAAGTAACCTAGATATTTGAAGCTATCTACGAAAACCAACTGAAAATTTTTGAAAAATAAACTATTGTCCACACGCATATTAATCCGTTTTCGAAAACACATAACTTTGGATTTACAGGTATTCACAGTTAGTCTCCAACGGTCGCAGTAGTTTGACAAGATTTGTAGTGAATTTTGTAATGCTTCTGAACTCGATGCTAATAAGATCAAATCATCGGCATAAAACAAAAAATAAAGTGGCATATTGTGCAAGATTACAGGAGTAGCATTTTTTGTTACAAAAAAATCATGTAAATCATCTATGTAAAAGTTAAATAATAGGGGAGACAACACTGCGCCTTGCTGGACTCCGGTAGCAGATTTGAAAAAGTAACTTTCGTCATCTTTTACGCAATATTTAGCGCTTGAAAACATACTTACCAGCAATTTTAAAAACTTAGTTGATATATTTTTTGAAGCGAGTTTAAAAAAAGAGATTGTCTATCAATTTTATCGAAAGCTTTGGAAAAATTAATAAATGCTGCATATAACAGTTTTTTGTTGGCGAGAAAGTAAGTCGTTAAACTATGAAGTACGAATAGGTTGTCAGTAGTACAGTATCTAGACTTATAAGCAAACTGATAGGAGCTTTTAATGTTATTCTGCTCAAGCCACGAGTTGAACCGGAATCGTAAGACGGAATCGAACACTTTGCCAATGTTGCTAAGTAAGGAGATGCCTCTATAATTTTCAGGATTTAGTGAGTCGCCTTTTTTGAAAATTGACACAATAATGGCAGTAGACCAAGCGGTGGGATAAAAAGAAACTCGCAAAATAGCATCAAAAAGATTTTTAAAAATTGACGTTAACTTGCTTGCTGCTAATTTCAGTTGTTCATTAAATATTCTGTCAATACCAGGGCTTTTGCCGTTTTTTAGTTTTTTAATAGTTTTATAAATTTCGCTTTCAAAAAATTCGCTGTCAAGTAGGTCGCAGTGGTTGTCATTTTCCATGTAATTGTGCAAAAAAGTTTCGATTTCAATATCAGTTTGAGCACGAAAATTACTGTACAATTGTTCATAATGTGTACGAAAACTCAATACATCAGGACAGTTATTTTTCATTTGTACGGGTCTAATTTTACGCCAGAAAGCGTCTGGTTTAATCATTCGGCAATTTTCCATAATTTGACATTCTTTAACAAAATAGCTTCGTTTTGATTTTCTTATCGTATGTCTGAGAAGTTTTCGCTTACTAATTAATTTGACGAGTTTAAAAACTTTTAAACTGACTGTACCTTTTAAGAGCAAGAAAATATGAGTGTTTTGCAGCTTGGCAAAAGTTATTCCACCATGGATTGCTAACAGGGCATTTAATGGGTTTCTTTCGAACACAGGTAGAGCTAGCAGTGTGTAAGAGTTTTTCTATTTCGGAAACACAACTTTCAATGTGAGAGCTGCAAGTCGATGCTTTGCAATCGTTTGAAATTTTAAAAATTAGATCGATACATGCAGGCGAATCAAGATAATTTAAAAATGTTGAAGCTCGGTCCTCTTTCCACTGCCAAATAAACGTAGACGTTTTATTTTTAGGCGAAGGCACTCTGTAGGTAGTGTTTTTTGCGCGCGGTGGCGAGAAAAAAAGAGGCCGATGTGAAGAAAATTCAGGTTCATTGTCTAGAAAATTTCGTACATTAAATTCGTCGCAGACTTTAAATTCTGTAAAATACTTATACAGCAGATTGTCAGCAATGACGTAGTTACCTGTTCTTTTGCAAAAAATTTTGCCTGATCTAGTCTGTTTAACATTGGTAAAATTCCCAACTGTCTTGTCACTACCACAGCAGCCGTTAAAAATACATAAGTTACACGCACGATAAACATTAATGAGTTGTCTACCAAAATTGTTAATAACAACACAATCTTCACTATTTCGTAAAGTTATATTTGGGTGATTTGAATAACCTAAGTTGGGCACATTATCATACCTACAATGTGCTAAGTCCGTCTGATTGACATTGCTGCGCGCTATACGTGCATTCAAGTCACCCATTATTATTACATAACCACAGTTTTGAAAATTAATTATTTGCGACTGGAGTTCATCAAATAAGTTTACATTACAAGCTTTGTGCCTTGGTGAATTTGGAGGAGGTATATAAGTAACACAGAGAAATAAATTTTTGTCAAAACCAACTAAAGTTCCAAAAATTTTGAGCCATAGGAAATCGGGAAGATCAGAGATTGTCACAACTGACACGAACCTTGCTATACGATCCCTGATTAGAACCAAAATTCCACCAGAATTTCTAAACGCCCGATCGTTATAAATTTTTTGATTACTGTAAAATTCTACAAAACCTGGATGCTTAAACTCTGACATTTGTGAATCAAATTTCCACGTTTCAACAAAGCATAAAATATCCGCATCTGAAAAGTATTGCTCAAATGTGATGAGTTTTTCAGAAGAGAGCCCCTGTATATTAATATTTGCTATGGAAATAAAGCTCATTTTACATGGTTAGTTTAAAAAATAAAAACAAACTGAATTAAGTAATCAAACATACGCATAAGGAAAAACAAAAGAACAAAAAAGCATATGCTAGGAAAAACAAAACAGCACAACAGTCTATGTAGGCATCTTGCCACATAAGAAACATGTGGCAAGTCTGTTTTCAAGCTATTTTCAAACTCGCCTAATTTTGTAATAATAGGCTCTATTTGATTTTTGACAATTACGAGCAGCTCATCTTTCATTTTGGTTATATCTGAAGTTTTAGCGCCATTTGTTTCGATCGCCGTAAGTTTCGTTGAAAACAAGTGAAATTGAGCAGCCAAATCTTCAAAACCCGAGTTTGACGATCCAGAAGATTTTGGGGTAGACTGAGATGCGCTTCGTAGGTTGTGGGTTTTTTTGCCGCTCATCGTAATATGATTGCATTGAATTAAATAATTGCAAAAAAACTAAATAGAAGTAGCACTTGGGCAAAATAAACTCGTAAAGTCAGCCAGTAAACAAATGGATGTTGACGCACTTCCTTTCCTTCCCGAAAAGGCAAGTACAAACACAACGGGCCAAAAAACAATGCAAACAAGCACGTTTTGCGAGTAAGGTTAAACTTAATTTGGATAGATTTCGTTGCGACGTTCTTGCTGTGCTGAGGATATTCTTCGAATATAAAACGCGGCACTTAATTTTTTTAAAGCCAACATACAATTTAAATAAACTTGTCAACGTCAGTTTTTAGCTTAGCCGACTGTCACCAGTAACAGCCAAAAATCTCCAGCAGAAAAAAATTTATAGAGCTTCCGTTTTGCTTAATCTTGATACCTCCATAAGAGGTCATGATCAAGCGTGATCACTGTGAGCAGTGTTTAAGTTCAAATTGGTCACTATATTGCTAAACCGTACACAATAGCCATCTTAATATTTATTAAAACATGTAAAACTTATGTAGGATGTTGCCGAACGAGCTACAGCACAAATTTTACAGCAACTAAATTACACAATCGCTGCGCCGTAAATCGCGTGAGTCAGCCGAGGCTATGGGCAACCGTCACGCTGTCTCAGCGAACGGAGTCAGTACTGTGCAGTGTACTCCATGGTTCCCATGTCCTTTACAGTTACAAAATTTTTGCTTTCGACGCTCTAATGAACATTCTACGAAACATTGTCCTGACAGGTTTAGTCAAATGACTCTTTTCTGCATGCAAAAAATTGCTAGTGCTGGACAGATAGGCTACGTAAGTGAGAGCGGGCAGCTGATTGTCGCTAGGTACGTAAACACACCATCGGCACACACACACCCACACAGTGTTATTTGCTGACCTACCAGCAGATTAACACTAAAATAGGTGCATTTGTGTGCTCTTGATGCACACGTTTGCACTATAGTATATACGCGGCGGCTGAGGCCGCCGCGTAAAAAGGAGTGGGTTTGCGTAGGCTAGGTTTACACGCAAATCATAGGCTATACGTTTCATGTCAAACAAGTTTTCTGTTATAGGAGCAAAATCCTATAACAAATGTTCCTACTCTAGTAGGAACAAAAATAAATTTGATTGTAAAAGTTATTACTAATAATACTTAATAGGATACAAACTATCCTAAGCATAATGATAAATATAATAATCCAGTTTTTAATGTACCAAACCCAGTTTCAAATATACCAAACGAAAGCTCATAACCCGCTTATCATTTTTCGGATAACTCCTAAGCTTAATTCTATTTATGGAAATAAAATTAATTTTTGGAACCAGTCCATAGTGTTAAATAAAACACACAAAATAACTTAAACTGATTTTAACTTACCATTGTCGAAATCCCCGTGGTGTAATGGTTAGCATCGAGGAGTCTCACCCATCTGGTCGCTGGTTCGAGTCCAGCCGGGGGTCGTTTTTTTCAAATTTTTAACTTGGGTTTTTTTAGAATAACGAAAGTATTGCATTTTGATCACATATGTACTTGCATATAGATCTAAGGCATTTCTTCATCAGAAATTTTCTCAAATTTTTTGTCCTTTTTGCGATCCGCGTATTTGCTACACGTACATAGATTCCTAACTTACCTGACGCACTAGACTTGTAATAATATTCAATAAAACGAAAAAATATAATTTATTTACTCACTGGCTAGATGCAACGTATCCTACACGTATTAAAAAAGAGGTAAAATATCTGCTCGGGTGTAAAAACAGCACAAGTTCTAAGGGCCTTTTCACAAATTATATTAACGAGATTATATCACCGCGATTAGCTCAACTCGATTAGCGCTCGTTAATCGGTTTTCATAAATTCAAATATTAGCGCGATTAAGATTAGCGATATTAACAGGATCAAGATCCAAAATATTAGCGCGATCAACTATATTAACTTGATTAACGCATATAATGTTGCATATTATAGCGCACGCTGAAAAATTTCAGCACGCTGATATTATGTGCATAGATTTTATATGCTGCCACGTCGTTAGGTGGTTTGCAACAAACAACAGCATTGAATATATATATATATATATATATATATATATATATATATATATATATATATATATATATATATATATATATATATATATATATATATATATATATATATATATATATATATATATATATATATATATATATATATATATATATATATATATATATATATATATATATATATATATATACATAAATACATGCATACATGTGTATAAAATGTACATAAATGTCAACTACCCTAAAATGTGAGGACAAAAGTGTAATGATAAAAAACCAAAAACTTTAAAGGTTAAAAAAGACTCTAACCTGCTGGGCCGAGGCCCGTTTAGAATAATTCTCATTTTGGCTGTCAAATAAAGCTGGTCTAGTTTCTGGACATATATATTGGGAAATCGGTACATCAGTTGTGAATGAATGCATCAATAATGAATCAAAAGTATAATGGAAAAGTATGACTATTTTTTATTGGCCATCTTGGCAGCCAGGTACATTATTTGCACATCAAAACAGGACGTTTAGGAACGTAACCAAAAGCTAAGCTGGCCAATTGGAAGCGTGTCTTACTCTTCCCATTATATATTTTCGATATACCTAATGTACATACATATCCTTATGTGATTAAAAACTAGACCAGGGCAGTAAGTAGTGGTCAAAACTCAAAAGTATTTTGTAACAATTTTTGCCCCAATTTCAGTATTTATGCCACCCCCCTCGATGAAAATGTGGCCCAATAGTATCGCCCCAACAGTAGAGGACTCAGTACATATTCTTCGTACGTTTTTGGCTTTTGCATAAATATACAGGTGCTTCCCTGAACTACATTAAACATTATTGATCATTAAACATTTGTTTTGTTCAAAAATAGTCGTTAGAACAGAAATATTTGATAGTACATGACTGCAAAGCTAACAACAAGTGTTAAACTAGGAGTAGTTATTTAATAAGTAAAAATTAATTCATTAATAGGTAGTATTGAAACAGCTAAGATTACCTAATCAATTTAAAAATTAAGTACAGTAAGCCAATAAGTGCGAGTAAATTGTTGCTTAAGGGGGTAATTGCGTTTTTAGGTGTTTTTTTGAAAAGGCATAGCTCAGCGTTTACAAATTCAAATCACAAGCGGTCTTTTGCATTAGGTAGAACAATATGTTTCCTAAATGTATGCCATGCATTGAAATTTAACCTGTGATTTTGTTTCCAATATAAGCGACTAAGGAAAGGTCATTTCCAAAATATTACAATTTTTTACAAAAAGTTTGCGCCACAGCTCTGAATCATACGATTACCTGTTGGGGCTGAAAGTTGGTAAGGTTTTTGACATGTTTAAAAGCCCCAGGCATGTCCCCCACTTTTTTGATAACTAGTCAATTTACTGAGAAAATAGCTGAAAAGCAAACGCACCGAAAATTTAAGATATTTTTTAGTAATTAAAACCCTCTAAAAATGTCCATAGGTGAAATTTCGAAAAAGTGAGAGACATGCCTGGGGATTTTGACCTTTATAGTACTGTCCCAAAAATTCATGCTCAGGCGTCACTTATAACTTGAGTACTGGTGGCGCAAAGTTTACATAGAAATCACAAAAACCTCGAAAACGCAACTACCACCTTAAACTGGGTAATCTCCGTACACTTACGGAGATTTAGATTTTGTATGTTTAAAACATGCACAAATGATCTCCAAGATCATCTAGATCAGCTTAATCTAATTTATGAAAACAGATTAAGATTAAATTGATTAGCTTAATCTTTAATCGTTAATCGGTTTTCATAAAATAACCGCAGATCAAGATCAACGCCTAATCCTTAATCTAATTTGTGAAAACAACACCCGATTAGATTAAGCCTCAGCCAGCAGCTATGTTAATACGTTACGATGAACTTGAAGTTATGAAAACGATTCAGATTAAGGCCTTAATCGAGATAATCGAAAAAACAATTTGTGAAAACGACGCTGATTAAGATTAGCGTTAAGCGCGCTAATTTTTTTAATACGTTAAACCTTAATCGGCATTCATAAATTCTTAATCGAGTTGATCTGATCTCGTTAATATATTTTATGAAAAGGCCCTAAGTAACAGCAAACTTAAAAAATTTGCACAAACATACTGCATATTTCATTTAACGTTTTACGTAATACACAAGTGACACACCGCGGAAATCATGGCGAAATTTTAGTATTTATTGTGTTTACTTTATTATGCATTTTACAACCTCATTTTCAATGGTTTCTTTGTTTCACCATCTGCAAATGGAACGGCGTCTAGTGTCATATTTAATTCGGCTTAGCGAAAACGGTTTCCTTGCAAATTTGCAAAATGGGTTTGCGGCAGATCTAGAAGTCGGTTTTCTCATGCTTCCGATGTTTCCGTTATTTTTTTCCTGTGTTCTCTTCATTTTTTTCGCTTTTATTTTTCCTTTTCTGACAATCCCGCGTTTTAGTTTGCATTTTCTACTTATATTTCGGCATCCTCGCATCGTGTTGTTTCCGTTGACTTTTTTTGGATTGAAAAACTTTGTTTTCTGACGGTCAACTTTTCTTTTTTGCCGGTTCACTTTTCTGGTTTTACGTTTAAATTTCTGAAGCTCAACTCCAAACTTTCTTTTCAGGCATCGTTTGCACTTTTTCTTGACCCGAAAATACTTGACTCGTTTTCTGCCAGATCTGCTAGCATTTTTTGGCATTGGATTTTCCTCAACCAAATGAAGCAAACATCGGTAAGTGGCATGCAACTGGACTTCGCAAAGACCATCCATTTCCAGATAGAAGGTTATAGTGCCATTCTGCGGCCATTGCTGATCTTTGTTCACGTGCAAACTAACTACTGGTCGTTCTTTTACATTGATCATACGCTCGTCATTGGGTTGAAACTGGAATGCTCCCCAAGGAAACTTATCCCTTCGAGGATAGTTTGATTTGAAGCCTACCATAACGCTGAATTTCTGAGGCATGTTGTTTAGAAGATACAGTAGCCACAATGCTGGTTGGTAAGGATAAGAAAAGGAGTATCCGTACAGAAATGGTAGCCTGTCGAACGAGGGAACCGGTTTCGTTTGAGGTCGGTGTTGGCTGGCATACTTTGGATCAATGCTAGACAAAAAGTTACACATAGCAAACTATGACATTAATGTCCGGTTCACGAAAACATGCTATTTACTTTTTACTCAAGCAATCTAGCCAATCGGAATGCACAATTGCTTGATTTGTCAGATTTGTTTTGTAACAATCAACTGCGCTAAGCGTGTCATCATTCAAAACGACCTGCGCTAGACTAAAAGGTGTTTTTCACTTAGGACACTGCAGAAATCGGGAGGTACATCAAAACTTAGGAAAAAGTTAG